>RJWT010041410.1:0-12319 GCA_004365215.1 Cuniculus paca
TACTCAATGAATAAATTCAAACAAGTTAACTTTGAAACTAAAGGGTAGCTACAATTTTTTGGGGGGGGGAGGTGGGGAGTGACAGGTTCTCACTATGTAGCCCAGCCTGGCCTCAAACTCAAGCAGTCCTCTTGCCTCAGCCTCCTAGGTGCTGGGATTACAGGCATTCCCCACTACACCTGGAGGTAGCTACAGTTTTAAATCACTAACATGGAAGTATGTTCCAAATCAAATTGAATCAGCAAAATAGAAGATTCCCTTGTCTAGAAGCTCTCTAGGTCCAGTCCCTGCATACTATAGTTCACCTCAGAATTTGGAAAAGTTGACACACCCGACCAGATGGTATCTGCTTTTTATAGCTCATATTTTTGCTAGTGTCAGATCTTCCACAGGACAGCAAAGTTACTTTTGGCAAGTTCTCCCTCGCCCATACTGGGAATGGAACCCAGGGTCTCATACATACTTGGCAAAATGTTTACCATTCAGCTGTAGTCCTTTCCTGGAAAAGATTTTAATGACCCCCTCTCTGTGGTTATTCTTTTCATCATCCTTAGACAAAAGTTGCTTAAAAATGATATCTGTCAAGTTTTTAAAGGTCCTGAAAAGTTCTATCTTTGGAACATAGAAAGAGTTTAGGAGTGAAAAAAGTAATGATGCAAGTTCTTTTACTAGAAAGATATCCTGAAAGCAGAGGATTTTTCACTAAAGAAAGCAAAATAACTAGCAAAGTAGGATGCTTTCAAATATCAATCAATTCAAATTCGTACATGTGAATTTAGTATGAAAGTAAATTTTCATACCCAAACCCAATAACCTTCGGTTCACATCTTTTATAAAACATGACTACAAATCTACAGTTAAATTCAGACTTTTATTGCTTATTTCAAAACTCCAATTCTTAGCTTAGGATTTTTATACAGAGTAGCACCAAAACTAATCTGAAACTCCATGAGAAAAAGAGTAAAGCAAAATAGACTTCTTAAAACTCTGCAGAGACAGTTCTTTCTAGAGGGCTGTCATACACAATTGGCCAAGTGAAAATAAATGAAGATGAATAAAGAGCTCACTGTTCATGTAAGATAAAAAGAGTTTCTTTCCATACTCTAAGATTCTGGAATTGGATTTACTACTTTTGCAGCGGTAAAACAGTGTGATCCAGGACTGGTAGCATGTGTGTTAACAAAGTGGGAAAAAGCCTCCAATCTCACACACAGGAACCTGATGCTGACAACATTTTTGGCAGATGGACTGCAATTTTCTCTCCTGTAAAATCAAATATTCTGATTAAAATGGATTTTTGATTTTGAAACTGTAATAAAAGAAAAAAGGAGTTACATAGTGAGCAAGCAGAAAAGCTGAAACAAAAAGAGTAAAGAGACAAACACTCTTGAGAAGAATATAACAGAAAAAATATGAAAATGCTAGAGCAGACATTCAGATAAGAAAAGAGAGATGTAGTTTGAAGCTTATTTGGAGCGAAAGTAATGCAAAAGAAGCAATAACATTTGGCGAAAGTCAGACACGGAGCTCATTTGTTACTGGGAATAAATGTGTTTCTCACTTCGCTGTCTGCTTTAAGTCCCCTTAATTGACTGTGGAAGAAGACAGTGCTTCTTCTAGGATCAAAATAAAACAAAATATAACCACTTCTTTTATTTTATAGACCTGTGTGTCATTACTCATTTTTTCAATAAACATGAATTAAGCCCTTCATGTGCACCAAAGATGCTGTGGTAGGGTTTTATGGGAGCTATTTGCCAAGATTGGAAGGAGGTGTGAAGAAGTGGGAATATGCATTTAAAGAACATCTTGAAATCAGAATACCTGCCTTAACTCTCTGAAATAGCCAGGTGTTCTTACTGATCTTTGTGTACTGTTTTTTGTTTTTTTTTTTTTTTAAACCAGGAATCTAACTCAGGGCCTCATGCTTGCGAGGCAGACAGTGTGTCACTGAGCTACAACCCGAGCCCTCTTTGTGTCCTCTTGAAACATCCAAGACCCTCACGGTTAACAATTCTCAATCCAAGATGATTGACAAGCTTCCCAGGAAATAATAGGAATAGCTTATCCACATGGGACACTGTGATAGTTAATCTTGACTGTGACCTTGATTGTGTTGAGAGACTCCTGAGAGATTAGTAAACCACACTTGTAATGTGTCTGGGTGGCTCATGGGTGCATGGTTTTTGAGGGCTATATCTGGGGCCTGAACCCTGTCTCTTTGGTACTTGTCCCCTGCTCTCTTCTTCCCAGATGCTATAAGCTGAGCAGCTTTTCTCTGTCCTGTGCTTCTGCCATGATGCTCCTGCCTTGGAGACACTTGACCATGGGCTGAAACCTGTGGAACCCTAAGCCACAATAAATTCTCATCCTTTAAATTTCTGTGTCTGGTATTTGTCCCAGCCACACAGACACAATTCTGGGTAGTTCTAGTATCAACTTGGTTATGTGAAAATCACCTTTCTCAGGCTTTCTTCCCTACACAGTTTACTTTATTCACTGTGTTAGAGTTGTTCAAATGCAAACTTTCATGAGATTCAGGAGAAGTGAAATAGTTGCTGTCATGTTACAGAGATTTTGGTAGTAGGAGTAAGAGGTTGGCAGCAAGATGTTGGTCTCTGCGTTTTCATTCTTGCATCCCATACTTCTAGTTCCCATCCTTGCCAGCCCACAGATTCAGCACTAGACGCATGGCTGCAAACTCACAGAGGCAGTAGCTCCAAAGCAATCCACCTTTTCTTTTTTTTTTTCCCCATGGACTTGTTCATCAACTCCTTTCGTGATGAGTACAGGTATTTCACCTGCAGGCTCTGAATTTTCACCTATCTTCAGAGCTGGTTAGTGATTTTGCTTTCCTTCGACTCTCACTGTTTGACCTTTACTTAGAAGTTTTTTTTTTTTTCCTCCTGGAATAATCAATTGTATAAAATCAATTACTAAAATAAATTTAACAAAAATGACAGAGGTTAGAATTCTGGGAACTTACTTTGGTGAATACAGACTGCATGGTCTACATTGTTACGTGATTGTTTGATAGGTAAAAATTGAGTCCTTGTGTTTTACGGTTCTGTGGGTTGAACTCAGCTCTCACACATGGCAAACCTGGGGTGCACCACTGAGCTATGGCTCTACTCTCAACTACTTTTTTAGATACTTGAAGGCTGTAGCCATGGTCGAGGATAGTGTATCCAAAGTTCCATTAATTTGCTCATCATTAACAGGAGAACATGTTATTTTTTTCCAGCAGAATAATCTTCCCTTTCATGTCTATCTTTTCCCTGTCCCTGCTTCACCCACAGAAAGGGAAGAAAAATTAGAAGAAAATTTTGGTGAACTGCTTTGGTCAGGGAGCGAAAACTTCAAAGCCAATTTTGCATCATGCTGCTGGCTAGTAACCTGCCTTCTAGGGAATGTAGGTTCTGCTAACTGAAGGACTTTTGCTTTATTCAGGGGATATACAACTTGGGGATGGAGTTAAAATATTAAAACAATGAAGGATATTGTAAATACTGTTATATAAAAATGGAATAAATAAAGGAAGGGCTAATTTATAAACGAAGTACGGGGACAGGAATGTTGAATAGAGATTTTTATGAAGCTTCCAGTGTTCCATGAGATAAAAACTGTTTCATTTTCTCAGGGAATTCTGTAAAATCTACAGTTCTCACTGTTTTGTGGCATAGATTTACCTTATCAATGTGACATTTGCAGTAACCACAGTGATGGAGAAACACTTGAGTCCCTAGGCAGACACTGCTTTATGATAGTAAATGTTATGTTGACCAGGAGATTCACTTCAGAATTATAGTCATCAAACCTGAGAGTATGGATAGCATCATTAGCAATTCACAGAGCAGGTATAAAACAGAAGTTAATAAAGGAAATAGGGCAGGAGATCAAGAGAATGCACTCAGCCCCACAAGCTCTTACCAGCCCAAGGAAAACTCATCAGAGCTAGACTTTCCTGCGCTGTGTCTCTGGAGAGGGAACTTACCTCTGTGCTCCTTTACTTATTGATAGGGAACTTGGGAGGAATCAGGGAACATGTAGTCAGCCAACCATGTAATAGCAGGAAATGCCTGGATGATAACACCCCTTACTGGAAAAACCAATATCCAGAACATGGAACTAAGTTTGTATTGCTGTGCACATGCCAGTGTTCCTCTGGGAAAATTGTACCTGTTCCCATTGACCTAGCTTGTTATAGAAGGTGAAAGAGATGGGATCACAGGGGACAGCCAGTGAAAGAGAAGTGCTTCTCCTATGCAAACTTTCTGAAGAAGGTACTTGGATGCTTAGGATAGCAAAGTTAAAAAAAATGCTTACTAGCATGCAAGTATGTCATAAAATCACTAGGTATCTCTGTTTACCTAACAGGACTCCTAAAGCAAAATGTTTAAAATAAAGCTTATGACCCAATGAATATATTCTATTCTACTTTCAGAGCCTTAGCTGCAAAATTCTGAAATTTGGTATAAGGATGTTGACTCTACAAAGAAATAGAACAAAAGTCAAAGAAATTCACAAAAGTTAAATTCAGAGAGATACAATATGATGTTTACTAATTTCACCTTAATCAATCTACTAGGTGATTATGAAAATACTCTGTAACAGCCAGTGGAAATTGGTTTGATAGCTAAGTAAAATGATGCAAAATTGCCTTCAAACAAATATTCCCTATTGCTTTGCAATTTAGACAAAGTAGAAGTTTTGACTATATAATCTGTTTCGTGAAGATACACAACTCATATAACATATTAATTAATAAATGACTAAAGTGCATTGAAAAACTCTTTTTTCTCTTGTTTTTAATAGAAATATTGAGTGATCAATATGTATGTAGTATTTAATTTAAAAACTGTTACCTGGAGAAAATGCTTAAAATGTTTTAAAATGAGGTTACAAATGTATCATATTTTCTATTCCCTCTCTTTCTCTCTCCCTCTCTCCTTTATGTGAGTTTCTTGCACACACACAGAAATATGTACTTTTATAGCTTTTTATAGCTTATTCTTGTTTTTGCATACTTTTCTTCCTATTCACTAAGAAGCATTCAATACATTTAACACATCTTAATTTCATTATATTATTGATAAATATCAGTTGAAAACTACTGATAGGTTTCTCAATCCACTTTTCTTTGGATAACAACTTGCCCCAGTCTTCCCCAAATAATTGTTTCGGTCCTCTTTATTGGCAACTAGTCCTTCTCAGAAATAATACAAATAACTCATTTTTCTATTAGAAAGAAGGTTACATTCCAGTATCAGAAGTTATTCTAAGAAATGAGAAAATTAGGGGAAATATATAAAGGACAAGAATTCATCCAATGGTTGGGGAACAGTGATTTATCTCTTTTCATATTTATTTGAATTAGCAGAAGTGTTTAAATAGGTGATGCCATGGAAACAGTGTCAGATGCTATTTATTGTCCTATATTTACAAACTATATTTCTGTACTGAGGACTCCCAGGTGTTTGCACGTCCTGAGAAAATAGTTATACTGTGGGAGTCTCAGAAGTGTGGTGAGGCATAAAGTCCTGAATATCCTACTTATCCATTCTGATTTGTCTGAAAATGACAGTTATGCAAAATCTCCAGGTCAGAGATCTGCCTTATTTACCGGCGATACAAGTTTTCGATTCCTTAAGTAAAGAAATAAGAATTTGCTGCATGACTTGTTTGCAGAAAAGGTGAGAAAAATTCATAAACAAATCTATTAAAAAGTCTGGCTGAAAACTAACAGCCTACTTTACACATTAGGATTTAAAATGCAGTACTGCATAATGGAAAAGGCATTCTTAATCTCTTCACTGTTATTTAATTTAACATGTTGAGCAACAGGTTCATTAATCATTTCCTCTTAATATTCAAGAGAGAGTGAAGATGCTGGAACATGTTCTACTCTGACTGGAGGTTCCATTTGGTTTAGGTGTGATTGGGAGGGAACAGGAAAGAAGATTAACTTTCTGATACATTTCTTTCTGCATCATTATCCTGAAGTCTTTTCTGAACCATTAGCAATGCTTAACCAGACCAAAGCCACTTTTTACATCTTCTCAGTTTTAAGAAATGAAACATCTTTTATTCAAAATTTGTTTATTCAAACATAATTACACTTATAAATCATGATAGAGGAAAAGTGATCATTAATTTCATCCTAGATTTCACTCATTTTTGGGTCACACGTAAGCAACTGAGAGAAGAAAGGGACAACAACTGTTTACTGAGATCTTGTGTTGGTCCTTGTACTTGCTGTTTTATGTTGTTATGTAATAAGTTGTTACACATGAAAAACAGAGCTTCCATTCCACATACTCTGTGTCAAGTAGAATGTATATATATATAATATATATATATATGAAAAGCACTATGTAATTTTCAATACTAAAGTTGTTCATTTTGTGCTCATATATTTTAGACAAGGTATCTTGCATATATCTTGATCTCTGAATAACTACTAGGAGGACAACAACACAGTGTATCAACTATTGTAACTCCTACTAACTTGTTTTGAAACTCATTTTCATGTTTGTTTACCTTTTTTTCTCTTTAAAATCAAAAAAAGAAAGATTAGATAGTTTATTAGTAAATATTAAGCTTATGAAATATTAATGGTAAAACATTAAAAGCTTTAGAAACTTGGTCACATGTTCATGATGATACTATGAGGTAAATGTGTTTGTTCCTATTAATAATCAAGGAAGCTGAGTTTGGAGATGTTAAGTTACTTGCCAAGGTCTCACAACTAAAATGTGATGAGCAGAAAAGCTTGTGCTCTTAGTCACATATGCAGTAAATGGCACGAGCACTTAACAATGGTAAATCTACTCCTCAGTACTTAGTAGCTTGGGACACAAACACAGTAAGTCTGGGACTTTCCTGTGAGCTCCCTTTCCTCAAGCATAGCCAAGTTTCATTAACAGCCCCAACATGATCATAGCTACACAAAGTCTTGATCCTTTCCTGGCTCATTAGCACTTATTTTAAGCAGCTTTCTCTATTAGAAGAGATTGTCACTGGTTCTTGCCTTGAGCTGACATGTAGCTGTTTTTTATTTCCAAAAGAAATGTTGTGTTCTGTATTAACAAGTTACAGAAAAGGAAACATAAGACTCATTAAATATCTCTGTTTCTTTTAAGATCTTTGTTTCCTTTTGACTGACATCGAAGTGCATTTTTCCCCCTCACCTGTTGGTGCTCCCTACACAACAGGATGATTTATAATCCCAGCACTCTGCAAGACTGAGACAGAGGGATTGTAATTTTGAGTCCAGCCTGGGCAACGTAGTGACTTAGTAAAACCCTGTGTCAAAAACAACAACCACAACAACATCAACAAAAAGAAATTAAAAAGAGTAGGGATAGAGCTCAGTGCAAATGCCCTTTGTGCAATCTCCAGTACCATAAAGCAAGACAAAGCAAAAAATCCAAGGTATTTATTGGGGATTTAGGGTTCACAGTTAAAAAACAAGGATGTTCAGGGTGGTTACCTCATTCCCACTCCTCATTTCCATCCCAGAAGATCCTCATCTTTTAGTGATTTGAGTGGTTGGGATTTTTTAGTTACCCTTTCTGGAGCCTTTCGTTAAAAAAAAAAAAAAAAAAACTTCATTCTAGTGTTCAGAAGATAATGCAATCAAAATTAGACTTATTCAATTTTAAGCATCTTCCTGAGTTGTTTCCCTTAAAGGAACACCAATGCTAGTTATGTTTTTAACTCCCTTTGCCCTCTGGACAGAAGGTGTCATCCAATTATGTTGCTACAAGTTTTCTTATGCCGCTTTCCTTATAAGTTAGAATCTCATTAGATTTTATGAAAAGTTTCAGTAATATGCAGTGTATTGCAATTATGAGCTTTAGCATCTGTCTTAATATGATCTTGCACAAACTTTGAGAGTATTTATTTATGGCTTCATGTTTCATTATGCACCAAGCCGCAGCTTGCTAAAACAAACCATTTTTATATCTCCACTATGTCATGAAGGAAGTGAGGCTCTCCTGGTATATTGCTCTTTTCTTTTATAAATGAGTCCAAGAACATAGAAAGACATTGCTGATGGTGTCTTAAGGAAAATGAGGTCATTGTGTCACCAGTAAAGGTCGATGGACTAACTTCTCTGAGACATCACCTCTGACATACTGGTCCCCAGGTTCAGAAACTCAATCTTGTCAGAAGTATTCTAGGCTCGATTAGATCAGAACACAGAGTCACTATAATGTATCTTCCAGGAAATGACATTCAAAAATACAGCGGCCAGGTATTAATTCTCAGTGGATAGGTAACTGACAGAAGAGCTATACTTATATCTAGTTAATTGATGGCTTAATAGCAACACAAGTAAGTATATGGAAGAAGGGATGAGTTTAGGCCCTTATCAGGCTATTAAATATTGTATATAAAAAACTTATATTTAATTCACTAGCTAAAACCAAATTATGCTCAAAACTTGCTTGACAGTAAAACAGACACATTTATCATGGTTTGAATATTTAAGATCCTTAAGGTAGCAAAGTATGATGTATTTATTTAAGAAACTACTTGTTACTGAGACTAAACAGGTTGAGTCCTTAATTACAACTCCCTCTCAGGTTACTGCTGAAGCAGGCATTTCAAGTGAAAATGTCAGTGCACCCATGTTATATTAACAATTCTATTTGTCTGACAGGCACTTGGTTAATGAATAGAGTTTTGATGTGGCCATAGTTACATATTGCTAGCCTTAAAACTATTGCATTGTCAGAGACCTTAGTAAAAACTACCATTAATCTTAACATGACTTTGATCTCAGCCATAATGTGTTAATTTGTGGTTTAATCCTCCAAGTACAATCCTATTTCCCCTATTGTACCACCTTCAACTCCCATTCAGCTCATGACATAGTGGTGAAAAATGGTCAGTTTATCATGCAAGAATCATGAGGCCAACTCCAAGAGTCAAGAAAGAAGCAAAAGACACACACTTGGTATCATCAGACAAATGACAGAACATACAGATTCTTATCAGATTAAGTTAGAACGATTTCCATGATCCAGGGTAGATTTGGAAGATGAACTCCCTAGAAAAGAAAAAAAAAAAAAGCCATATACCAGATAGAGTCTGACAGGAATTTCAGTGGCACTTGGTTTGGTATTTAACATTAAGCTTGAGAATATACCTAAATTGAAAAGTATTATTAAATGCTAAATCACTATTAAGCAGAATATGATGCTTACAATCATGAGTTTGTGATCAGCCAGAACTGGCTGTGTCACATCTTAACCATGTAATTTTTTGACTAACTCTGAGTTCCCAGCAAAACTGGGAAAGTATTAATGCTACTTTATAAAGCAGGAAGGACTAAGAATGTAGTTCATGACAAGATTATAGGTAGCCCTCATTACGTAAATGCTGCTGTTTTGTTTATTAGATTAAGGTGTCAGTTTTATTTTATTTAAAAAAGAATTATCAGTTGATGGCTTAAGAGCAACAGTTCTTTACTTACAAAATTGTATGGAAGAAGGAAGGAGTTTATACCTTAAACCATAAGATGTTCTGTATACCGAACTGTGAAATCTAAGCCTGTTTTCCTTAATAGATAGGCAGGATTAGGTGCAATAAACACATGTATCATAGGGAAGTACGGAGACTCGGGAGCCTAGACAGGTGTTTGTGTTTCAATGCTGACTTCTCATTTTGTTAGCTGAATGGACTTGGACAGGTTTTGTACTTTCATGCAATTAGAATAAGAATAATTGTAATATTTTAAGGATTGTGAAAATTAAATGAGTTAACGTAAAAAAGAAATACTGCAAAGAATACCTGACCTATAATAAGCACTAGATAAGGAAGCATATCATCATACTGTGATGATCCAAAGACATTAGTTGTTGCCTTAAGTTGGTTATCTGATTATACCTCTGTTACAGTTTGGATCTTAAGTAGCACTCTAAGTCTTGCATGTTAATGGCTTCATCACCACCTGTGGCCCTATTGGGAGGAATCAGAAGTTTTTTGAGATGGTGCCTGGTTAAAGGAAGTTAAATCATTGGGGAGATGCCCTTGAAGGGAATATTAGAGCCACAGCACCTTCCCCTGTCTCCATCTTTTCTTATGGTCTCTAAGAAAGGACCGCTCTACTCCATCATATGCTTCCAGGCACAATGTACTTCCTTGCCACCAACTCACAGTACTGTAGTTAAGTTGCCATAGACTGAGACCTTCCAATCTGTGAGTCAAAATTAATCCTTGCTCCTTTAACTTAGTTTATCTGAGGCACTCTAATTTATCACAGTGATGAACAGCTAACATAGTCCTAACCTAAGATCTTGTTTTTACTTCTATCCAAAGAATTGCTCATTGTATTTCTACAATTTCCTTGACTGCAAAATGAGACTTTTCCTAGTAGGTTTCCACAGGAGATCTCACAATCCTATGCAGAATGGCAATTATAGAGGGACCCAAATATTCTTTAACTTTTGTTACTATATTTCTGCCTTATTTTTAGTACTGGTAAAAACCTATTTTTGTGTCTAAAGACAAAGGAAAGAAGAATAATAGAGTAAGACTGGGAAAGAATAGTCCAGCAAGCAGGAAACCTTCAGTTTCCAGTGCTGACAGCTGGCTGATTAAAGGAAATTCAATCACTGGGAAGATGCTCTTTCAGGAAATATTGGAGCTACAGTATCTTCCACTGTCTCCATCTTTTCTTCCAGTGTCTAAGAAAGGATCTCTGTACTCTATCATATGCTTCTGGGCACAGTGGACTCCCTTGCCATTTTAATGTGATTGCTTCTTGAAAGATCCTATTTCTAAAATAGTTACATTCTGAGGTTCTGGGGATTAGGAATTCAACATAAGGATGTAATAACATCTGTGATGGTTATTTCTTTGATTATTCATTCAACAAATAAGTGCTAATGAGTTTGTGGGCTCAACAGAACTTGAACTTATTACTGGGAAATGATAGGCAAGAGTCACAATCTTTTTCCTAGAGATTCTCCATTTTGTAGGGATGGCCAGCTGAATGAGTTGACTCATAATGAAGTACAATAGTCTTTGTGGCTTTAACAACCGACATATATTTTTCACTTTTCTAATACCTAAGACTTAATAACATGACTCAGTTGGGTTTCTTCTGAAGCCCTTGTTATTTATGGATGGCTGTTTTCTCATGGTCACCCCAAATCTTCACAAGAGTTTGCCTTCATGCCTTTTTGTGTTCAGGTTTTCTCTCCTTTCCAGTCCTATTGCATAGAGCCACACTAATGAGCTAATTTTAGTGTGATTGCTACTTGAAAGATCCTATTTCTAAAATAGTCACATTCTGAGCTTCTGGGGATTAGGAATTCAACGTAAGAATTTTGGAAAGCCATAATTCATCTCAAAACACAGAATTATAAATGAGCAATTCCCTTGCGATGTGTGGTAATATGGAGACTCATAAGCACATGATGATATGAGACTAACACCATGACCTGATGTAGAAGAGAGAGTGGAAACTCCAGAAACTTCCACTAGTCCCTCACACTAGGGGCACTTATCAAGGTGGCTCCAGGGTCACTACCAGAAACTGACTTTGTACTTGAATTATTCCTTTTAGAGAGAAGTTATTGGTAGTTCCTCTGAGTATAAAATGGCAATATGGTCTGATGCCAGTGCTCCAAATGCACCTGAAGAAATGCTTTTAATCAGAGGAAAAGAAACAGGAAAAACATCACAATTATGCCTGAAGAGTCAGAATGAAAGGCAGTCATGGTATTTGTGGAAACTAAATGAATCTTGACTTGATTTTAAAGCTTTTTGGTTCTCCCAATCTTTGGAATGGTTCTTAACAAAAAACATTTTTGATTTGACTACATGATAATTTGTCTTATTGCAACAAGCATATAGCATAGTAGTTAATATAGTTAAATTTTCTAAATTGTCTTATTAAATCTGTGACCTTAGAAGATGTCTCATAGTTATAATAATAATGGTACTTCATAAAGGTTTTGTGATGAATGATAAAATGCATAAAAATTCTGAATATATATTTAACCAAGAGTAAAAATTCAGTAAATTCTAGTTTCCTATTTTAGGGCAGAAAATACAACAGTGATTCTAAAATAGAAGTGAATATTTCTGGAAAGTATGTTGCTTAAAAACAAAAGTGTTCTCTATATTGTTTACAATATTTTGTGTGCAAAAACCACGTTTATTCTTTGGAAAATGGAAGTTAAAGAATTCAATAAAGCAGAAAAGGCAAACTGTTAAATAAAAAAAACACTAAAAGCTGAGAAAACATTAAAAAGTGCAGATGTTCACCTAAGTGTAGGTGTTTCAGATTCTCAGGATAATG
>RJWT010041411.1:0-12330 GCA_004365215.1 Cuniculus paca
CATTTTAATATATTAATATATAATATATAGCATATATATACTATATATGCATATATACTATATATGTATATATATGCTATATATATACCCGTTTCACCAAAAAAGATGTTTTATAAAAGCACTTAAACTTTATGTATTTGACACTTCATACTAATAAATCACTATTTTAAAACTTGGAGACCAGAAAGCCATCACTATTTTAAAACTTGGAGAGAAGAAAATCATCTGTTCATCAAAGTTCTGCAGTACAGAATTCACTCGATAAAACCTTGGTTTCTGAGCAATATGTAATGTTTGAATGTCCCCTTATAAGGCATTTATAAATCATTTTATTGGATCTTCATCATAGGTGACAGAGCCAGTACTGCAAACATTCCCGTTGGTGTGCCCATGTACTCACCAAGTTTATGAACAGCTAGTGGGTAGAGGAGGCCTGACCCATCCCTAGGTCCCCTGGTTACAAATCCTACCTGTGTGGGTTCCTTCCTGATAACATTCTGGATGCTGCCCACATGGAACCTCCTCAAATCTCTGCCACCCAGCACCAGTGGTCCTTTGCACCCTGACCTTGTTTCTTGCCGTCTGCATAAGCTGATCTGCAGCTGTGGTCCATCACCCAGCAGAGCACCCAGGAGGTGTATGGTGCCCAACAAAGGCTCAGGACCACTGATGCCACATTTTGTACATTCCAGATGTCTCCAATTGATATTTATTTCTGAAACTCATTTTTAAAAATTTTTCAGAAACCTCCATCATGGTGCCCCACTGGCTGTCAATAAACAGTTGTCCACAGTTGTCCGTTTTGCCAGCTGTCAAAGAGGATGGGGAGAAGTGCCGGCATCTCATATCTGCTCTGGTGAAGCCAAGAAAACACACTCAAGGTTCCCTCCAAGCCAAATCAATGTACTGGCTGAATTAGACTGTATTTATTTCTATATATGGGGGACAATCAATAAAACAAAATAAGATTACATAAATAGTAGATTACGACCATTATTTGAGCTTAAAAATAAACTCCCGAAGAACAGTTGATTTTTAAAAAATGCTTAGTGAAGGAACAAATCAATAGTTTCATCTTACTTGAATAACTAGATGACAGGATTCCTAACCACTTAATTCTCTGTGCATGACAAAAAAAACTGGGCTCCTGCTATGCAGTTGATTACCAATTATTTTCCCTGTCATTTATAAGCCTGGACCAATAGTAAGGCCCCCTAGTGGCCTGTGCCTGACGACTTCTCTCCCATTGACACATTAAAAATTGTTAATTAAAAACAGTTCTGCACACTGCTGAATTTCTAAGTACTACTACTCAAAGCACTTAAAAATAAGTTCCTCATAAATGAGTAAAAGTTGTACATTTGAAATGTTTATTCTCTTCTAAGTATTCTTAGTCTTTCTGCGTTCATGATCATAACTCCTACCTAAAGGTAAAGGAGGATCAAACTGTATTTCTGTATCTGTCTTCTTGATGACTTGATCTCTGTTAAGGCTTTTTTTTCCCCCCTAATCATTTTATCCCAGCAATACTCCCCCAAAGAACTTTTCCTTATATATTACTGTACATTTTTCCTGGAATGTCTTTATCATTCATTTTTCTCCAACTTGATTTTGCCTCACTGGAATGGCAGTGTAGTTTTGAGTTGATCTATTTATAAATGACATTCTAAATCTAGGTTTATTTAAAAGAATATCTAATTTCATTATAAAGATGTTAAATATTATTTGAGAGATGTTAAGGTGAATGTGATGTCACTGGGAATTATAATACTGAAAGACATCATTTCTCAAATCTTAAAAATAAAGCAACACTGATTCGACTTACACCTTTTTGAAAATATTGGAATTTTTCACTTAGAAAAAAATGATGCCAAATTTTATTTTTATGTCTTTTAAATATATTTACCAGGTATTCTTCTAAAATCCATCTTCTTAAAAAGTAAAGTGCCATATCTAAAGCTTTTCCTGTAATGAGAGTATTAAGTTTCCCACATAAATGGAAACATTTTAATGATCCTTTTAAAGGAAGCACTAAAAACAACACACATAGCCCTCAGTTGACTCTACCTTTGTATAAAGTAACCTTCTGCTCAAGATTCACATTTCATCTGCCGACCGAGACAACTTCATAGCATTTCAGTAAATGTAAACGCAAATGAAAGATGGCGATGAAAAACAAGTGGCTGATGGATTTTATTTTGTGATTCTAGTATTCTCCCGCCAGTTTATGTAGTTTATTTTTACTAATCCTTGTTATCTTATTTCATTGTATTCCTTTCAATAGATGAGTGACTTTGATCATTTTTCAAAAACGAAAACACACATAAGCCATATGTACCCATATTTTACTGAACCCTTTTGTACAGAACTGAGAAAAATTAAAAAGGACGCATCTTTCTCTTTCCAAAACATAGCTTGTGCTTTATTGCTTTCTAGATACCATTTCTAGCAATTTTTGTTATTATTAGTGTCACATCACTCTAACCATGTAAATACTTGTAAACAAAAACTAGAAAAAGACTTTCTTTGCAAGGATTTCAGTTATTTTCCAAATTATGGTCCATATTGTACACTTTAAATTGGGACAACTTAGAGATTATCTGTTTAAGGTAACAACCAAAAATACCTTTTTAAATTTTTTTTTTAATTCAACTAGATGGTGTTCCTCATGCACCCCATCTTCCCTTGCATGTTTGTAGGACTTAACATATTACTATGAAATATTGCTGCTTTATTCTGACAACTTTATTTGGGGCTTTAGCTGTGGAGGAAGTGGAAAATTTTAAATATTTGAACCAAACAGATTATAAAGATCACCTCTGTGCTTCCTTTGTGTGGGAAAGAAGTTCAGCTCTCACACACCCGTCTCATGCTTTCCCTAGCCCGTCAGCAGCCCCTACTCTGCCGCACATATAGACAGCAGGCCTTGGTGTTGTTTCTGCAAGAATATATACGCAACAGAGTTCAAAGTGGAAAATAGAAGCTTCTGATCACACACTCACAAAAGGCAATTGCAGTGTCAAAGCGGTGGACTAAGTAAATACAGAAGGGGTAGGGGGTTTATTATGAGGTTCTGTAGTGGTGTTGGCACCAGCAGCAAACTGCCGGGCAACATTCTATCGCCAAAATCCAGAAACAGGCAAAAACACTGAACCACTGTGTTCTCAGTGACAATAAGGAGAGCAGCTTTATGACCGGATGGCATGGCCACAAAAGACACATACTAGCATATTTCAGGGCATAAATGATAGATCTGATGCTGAGCATTCATAATTGTTTAATCAAACCCAGACTGCTGGGCCTGGAGGGACATTGTATGTCCTCCCCAAAGTGGAAAAAAGACAGAACTGGAACACTGACAGACTCCAGGGGTTCCTCCATGGCCACGGGAGTGTGGAGGTGTGGGCTTCCTCCCAACCAGGGTCCATCCTAGTCCTGGAAGGGGTTTACTTTCCCTGGGCCTTGTCATTGCTTCAGTCGGGCACTATAGGACTTGAGTTACCCACCATCTGCCTGATATGCTGATGGAAGTAGAATAAATTATATTTCCTTTCATGGAATAAAAGTGATGTCCTGCTCTGAAGGAAATCACTCACTTGATGCAACTTTTTCTCCAACACACATGCACACACACACACACACACACACACCCTACACCAGCCTCCTACTTTGGTGTGTACATAGTTTTAAATCTTAGAAGAATATAAAGCTCTACCCCAACTCAATACCCACATCCCACATTTGGAAAATAAGATGAACATGCCACAGTCAAGAAACTTCCTACAACTCTGGACATTTGGAGATGAGGGCCTAGGATGCAACGTGAACTTTAAATTTTCATTGTAGATAAAATGGAGAAAGAGGTGAGAGTTTCTCCCACCTCCACACGCCACCCCACATCAGAGTCCTACACCTTAATTCCAGAGGTAACCGTCAATAGCAGATTGGGTAAACCTCTTTCCCACATATGCTTGCTCTTTGTGAGGAACGAATTTCAGAAACAAAGTATGGAAAATATTTAACCTTCTGCCACGATTATTACATTTTGATGTTTAAGAGGGAAAAATGCCCAAAAAACATAAAAGTGGAAAACCCCCAAACAATTTGGTAAGATATGCATTGTAGGTTTCTTCCATCTGAAAAGTCCTCCAAAAGTTTGACAGATATACTTTCAAACATATGTAAAGACAATTCCAGTTTTAGAAAATAAATGAAGAGTGAGGTCAATTTTTAAAAATGAAACCTTTTATCAGTTTCCAAAGGGGGAAAAAGAGTCAGAAGGAAAAAAATTAAGCCATATTTCAACTACTCATGTCTTATCTTCAACCAATTTTGTTTTTTCTTTCTACAGCATATTGGCATCATTCTTTAAGTTTTGTGAGCTTGGGGGGCTTTAAACCCAATCCATCGCTGTGGTATAAATGTGCATTTAAAAAACTGGTGTTTCTAGTTGACATTTTAACTGGATAATAATCTCCTTTTATTCTTTTTCTATATACCGTTAGCAATGTTAAAATAGTTTATATAGAATCTATAATTAAACAAAGATGCAGACTTATTTTATAGGTTGCAGTCAGTACTCTAATTTTGTTTTATAAATGAATTAAGAGGAATTCAAGCTAGCAGGAGAGGTAGGAGGGGCAGAATGGTGGTGATGAACAGTCTGCGTATGTATAAAATGATCACTCAAAGATGGTAATGACATTATCCAGAGCATCTTGAGCCTCCCTCTTCTGCCCCATGAAGACCCATGGGGATTTTCATGCACTGTGTTGCAAGCAGCTCTCCTGACTAATAACTGATTGTTTACAGTTGTTAGCCTGGGCTGAATTTCTTGAAGGGTATTAATTATCAAGAATGCTATTTTCTACTGCCTGTCTGAGTAAGCTCAGAGAGACAGAGGACACTTTAAGTACACCTTTAGGCTATGCTGTACCTTCACAGGATGCTAAACTGAGAGAACAAAAGACAAACCGAACTGAAAACCCACCAAGCCATTTGCTTGGCACCACGTAGTCAACTGGTCCAGCTGAAAGAATGAATGCTCATGTTTTATTTGCTTTTTAACGGAGATCCTTGAGCAGGGGGAGGGCTGGGGGGGTCTGCAGCAGGGAGCCATGTGGTCCTTCTCCCAGCAAGTACACTCTGAGTGAAATGGAGTACTCTGTCTCTGACTCTGAGGCACACACAACCTGGTACAGAAGGCTAGACAAATTGAACAAGATGAAAGGGTAATTCTGACCTAGCGGGACACAATCTGATCCATCCAGTAAAGTTCCAAAGGAACACAACGTGAAGAAGAATTTCTATGTATTATTTCTGTGTTGAACTCTCTGTCCTTCTTTTGTAGGGAAGTGGAATTGAGAAATAACTTGGTGGTCTTCAGATCAATTGTGTACCCCTAAATAAGATTTTTTTTTCTAAATAGCTTCTTTCAGGTCACTTGCCCAGCAAGAATTCAATAAGCAAGTGCAATGCTTCAGCAATATTTTGGTAATGGAGTTCTAACCATCCACAAAAAAAGGAGCTGCATGGTGATGCAGGGGATCTGGAGGGGAGGAAACAAGCTAGGATATGCATACAAAAGTTCAGCATTCACACCAATGGAAAATCATATTGGGGCAGTGCTGTTTATATGCACAGCATAAGTCATAACTCTTTGGTTTTTCCAGGAATTTCCCACTGTGAATGCCACTTGCAGCACGCACTGCCATTGTGGAAGTTCTCTGGGGACTGAGACTTTTCCAGGATAAATCACTGCTGTGAATCTAGCACATAACTGCCACCTCTAGTTCAAGTGAGAGTCAATAAACATGAATGCTAGAGTTTACCCATCAAAGTGGTGACAAATATATTTTTTGTGAGTTTGACTTCATTGTTTTTAAATTTGCTTAAAAGAAATTCTCTGTACTCTTCTGTTCCTGATACCATGGAAAATGATGTAAATTTCTATCTGGAGGAATGTCTCATTTTGGTCTTGACCTTGTTATAGTACCTAAAAAGGGCCAGGTTTTACAGAAAGGCCAGTGGATATGCCCAGTACTGTTGGTGTCCCTATTTGGGGAGGATGGGCACATCTGAGGAGTATTGTGGCTCCAAAATATCAGTGGGGTTTTCCACACATGGAGACAGAATTTTTGGAAAAGATAAATTTTTGTAAAATTTCCCAAATGTGTCACCTTGTGTTGTTCAAAATGTGATCATTCCATATCAAAGAAGAAAACTTCTCTGCTGCCTATTTCCTGGTGTTTCCAAAGTTAGGGTGGCATTAATGGATTCTAGGTCAACCTCATAAAGTCGAACATGAGTCTTGATGATTTTTTAGCCACCACCAATCTGAGTTTTGTTGGATTATAGGAGACCAGATGGATCATCACAACAGAGGAAGGTCTCAGACTTCTGCCCAAACTCTGACCTACCTAGTTACTGGAATCTTCTAAGACAACAGGAAAATTTTAACTGTTACAGAGGAACTTTTCTTAAGGGATTCCAGTAGAAGTCCTGTGAATACTCATCATAAGGAAGAAAGAAAAGGAACATAGAAAACAAGGGCTTAGGATTAGATAAGGGATGGAAAACACAGGCCACCTCTGACTGATAAGTGTTTTCTGCTTGGAGCCCAGAGTTGGAAAGATTTTTCCTGGTATTGTGGATGTCAATCAATGATGGATTGTCATTGTCTAGGCACAAATGAAACTGCTTACCCTCACTGATGGTTGAGACCACTGTCTGCCTCAAAATTTCTGTGGAAGTGTGTAGGCAAAAGATTTATTTGGAAAAAATATATAACTTCTAAATTATATAAAGATATGAAAGATTATAGGTAAGAGGGTGGCAGAGTCATTGGAGAGGCCAGACAGGCACATGACTACACAGGACAGACCTGATGTAAGTGCACTAAAGAGATCAATTCCAAATGGGTGGCATAGAGAAACTTTTATGAGAAAGAGGGACTCTAAACTTGGCACTAAAGACTGAATCGTGGTCCAAAAGGCGTAAGAAACAACACTTCCTGGAGCAGGTGCAAAATGGTTCAGAGATAGGGATGGTCATAGGGCATTTGAAGATCTCTAGACTTGCTGGGGCAGAAGAAGAAATGAGCTTTGGAGTGAAGAAGGAGTTGGAATAAACATAGTTGAGGCCTATAAACATTTGGATTTTGTTCTCTGGACAATAGGGACCCACAGAAGGCTTTAGAGAAGAGGAATGTTTTACTTAAAACTGAATTATTAAATGATTATTATGCCTCAGAGTTGAGGCTAGGTTTGAAGGAAAACAAAACAAAACAAAGCAAAAGCAAAACAGCAAAATGGAAAGCTACTGTAAGAGTTCACAAGGACTTGACCAAGGTCAGGGTCAGGACCCAAGTAGGAGGAGGTGTGCACAAACCTGGAAAGGTGAAGATCACACAGGGCAGGTGTAGCAGCTGCATCATCTCCCATGTTCAAGGCCAGTGGGGCCTTTTATTCTCACACTGTTTTTGGGTTGGGAGCAGCACAGGGGGCCTTGCTCTGGAGGAAGGGGTCAGAAAATTTCTTTGCTGGGAAAACTGTGCTGACTGCCAGCATTTCCCTGGGGTCTTGACACCAGGGTGACCCTGACTAACATTTTCCTTTTCAGTCATGGTTGTACTTTTCCACTTAAACAAGAAGTTAGCTTGGTTCCACAGGGATTCCAGAAAGCCTAGAAGGGTGGAGTCATTGCCCCTCTGAGGTTCCGGCAGACACTTTATTGCTCTGATTTCAAACTTAGAATCAGAGAGTTGGGAAGATCTACCTGACTCCCTTTGGGCACGGGGCGAAAGGTATGTAAAGGGATCATCAACCACACCAAGGAGCCTCTGAGAGCAAGACAGACATGAATGCTTCATCTAGGGGAACAAGAGTTTATCTGTCTGTTCTACGACTGCCCTTAAAATACAACCAGATCAAAGAAGCCTGTGTCTATCAAGGAGTATTTGGAGAGAGAAGCAAATTGACATTGAATTGCCTGAGACCAGTGAAATATTAAATTGCTGTAGAAATACCTTATCATGAGAAGAATCCCCTGAGTTAATACTTCTGTATTAAATTATATTATTGCTAATTTAGGCTAATAGGATATTAGGCTAATAGGATACTGCACTAATTCAAAGTGTGAATGAATTCAGATATGTGTATTAGTATTTAGTTGGATTAATACAATCTAGAGCCAAGTGTTTTACCAACCATGAACCTGATGTTCTTACCATGGTTGCAGTTTACTATTAAAATCTTCTCCTGACTATCATCTTCTTCATTTTTATTGTCATAGCCCGAGTGGCAGGTCTTCATGCTGTTGACTTCAATGGAAGGCATTTTACCTGTTTTCAGGTTGAAAATTAAACACATTTTACAGCATGTCTTGATTATCCCAGTGCTCCAGAGAGGACGTATTCATTGTTTAGAGACAGCTGGGGCCAACAATCAGTTTACATGGCCTGTCCCTTTCTTGCCCTGTCCAGATGTCCCACCTGAATGGTGTCCTGTGCTTGCAGCACACCACCGTGCTTCTAGAGTTCAGCGCATGAAAGAAGTTGAAAGGGCTGGTTCACTGCCCCTTTCCCAAGGAGCACTGGAAGCACTGTAAGGAGAGATGGAGCGACTGAGCCTTTCTCACTCACAGAGGTGAATATTCATCCAGGCTTTCCTATCTAAGCTCTCTTCAATCTGTCCTGGGGTGGGGGTGTTTGTAGTCTAAGAATATTATTCTGAAATCTGTCAGTCTTCATGTTAAGTGGATTCTTACATGCTCGTGTCTGTGCTTACTTTTAAGTAAATTTGTGTGTGGTTCTAAGAGTGTTTGGAGACAGGGAGAACACTCAAGCACCAGCTCAGTCATTCAGAATGATGGAAAGTGGGGAGCTTGGCTGGGCTATTTCTGGAACGAGGGAGTTCCTGGGGAACATGTGTCAGCTTCCCAGATAGACAAAGGGTCTGCAGCTGTGATCACACAGAGGACTCACCTAGAATAGCCCTACTTGAAGGATAGTTTGGGGACCAAAAGCATCATTGCTGACCGAGCTTGTACTAGAAATGCACTTTTTCTGTTCACATCCCAGAACTGCTGAGTCAATTTCTAGGCACTGGGCCAAGGAATTCATTTTAACATCAGTCTAGGTTGTATGGTGTGACATACACTTGAATTATAGTTAAAATCAAGCTTGGTCATTGACTTAGTATAGTCATGATCCTGTAATGACCTCTTGTGTTCTGGAAATTTAGCCATGAATGGAGACCAAATTTACATCTTTTCTCAGCTTTCGACGGTCCTTCATAAGCTCCTGGGGTCCTTTAGAGTTTCTTATTTTAAATACAGAACTGGAAAGGGATATAGAGCTAAACATAAATATACTCTACTTAAAGACTAATGACAGCCACAAATGTGCTAAAAAAGACTAATATTTAATGATCTTCCATATTTTGTCAAGTTGTATTTAAGAGCATTTCTAAAGCCCATTATAAGACACCATTTCATTTTTGCTGCTCAAATATTTGGTACAGTAACAGGTAGAGCTGATATTTTTACTTTCATTTGATATATAAGGAATCTGAGATTCAGTAGAATATATTCTGGGGGGTAGGACTGTTAATCTGGATGCCTACCTATGCTTTCTCTTATTTCCAGATGTTTCTGGTGGCTTACACTGTAAGGACTACAGACAGGCAGGAAGTCCTGGGAGTCAAGCGAGCCTGGTTTTTCCTCTGGCATTCCATCTGTGGGAACATTCAACCCCCTAGGAAGTGGGGTTCAATTCCCACCCAGGCAACATCAACACGAGTGGTACATTCCTCATTTGCTGGAGTTTCTCCATGCCAGGACCATCCGTTAGTGGGTAGATGACTCAATCCCCAGGAGATGTTCAACATTACTATGATTTTAATGATTCCTAAGCTGATGATGAATTACTTAACCAAGTCTGGGCAACCACTTAGAAACTGGCTAATGCTTAGACTATCTGTCACTTGAAACAATGCAACTAAGGATGAATCATAGTTCAGTAACCTAAACAAAATCAAATTAATGAATGTCTATACTCTCTTTGATCTGGGAAGCCAGTTCATAATCTCCACCTAAAAGTTTCCTGAAGGTTGGGCAGATTTCAAGGCATTTAGACACTAAATTCCTTCCCATTTTAGCACAGGTCCAGGAGTAGTCCATGTATATACAACTGACTACTAAAAGTACCAGGCACTTTGAAGGAGCTTGCATGGAGGATCTCTGGGCACTGGCATTACAGGACTGCAGGAGTCAGTGCTAGGCCTAGAACCAAACAGACTAGCCAACTTGAGTCCCAGATGTACTCCTTACTAGCTAAATGACTTTAGTCAAGCTATTTAATAAGTTTTCCTATATTAAACATGGAAATATAATGGTATTTTATGCATAGGTACATATAAATGTATTATATATGCACGTGTATATATGTGTATATGCATGTTTATGTATTTCAGTGCATATATGAAGATGCCCTTCAATTTATGATGAGGTTGTACCCTGATAAATCCATCATTAGTTGAAAACATCTAAGTTGAAAATTGTATTTAATGCACTTAACCTACTGAACATCATGGTTTATCCTAGTCTTATCCTTAGATGTGCTCAGAACACTTACATGAGCCTACATCTGGGAAAGATCATTTAACACAATAATGTATTGACTATTTCATGTGTTTAAATACTGTATTTTTGAAAGTGAAAAACAAAAGGATTGTGTGGTTACAGTTTCATGCAATCATAAAGCAAAATAAAAATCCATAAGTCAAAGCATCATAAGTTGGAAACTGTCTATATATACTTATACTTATGTATTACCCTATACAGTAATTTTAATGTATTTAGCTTTTGAATCAAAGCTATAGTACTACTAAAGTTGTGTAACTCTTACCAGTCAGTTTCCTATATTACATGCAAAACTCTGAAAGAATTCTGCTCAGTGTCATGAAACTAAATCTGTGGAACCATAGAGATTGGCCCAAAGTTGTGCCATTGAAACAAAGACTTGCATAGGGTCTGTCCACATCCACGGGTCGATTTCTAAAACAATACTCAAATTTGCTCACTTGAAAAGTAAGACATGCTTCTATTGTAGCACTCTTTAGTAGAAATATAATGCAAGTCACATGATTAATTTAAAATTACCTAGTAGTCACTTTTAAAAAGTAAAAAGGAATAGCTGAAATTAAACAGTATATTCCATTTAACTTAATGGAGCCAAAAGACTATAATTTCATCACAGAATCAACATAAAAATTTATTAGTGACATATTAAAGTTTAAATAGTCTTAAAATTTTCCAGTATCTGAATTTAGTATCAGGTTTTAAACTAAAATTAAGTAAAATTAAATGCATTGGTTGCACTAGCTATATAGCCAATTTTCAAGGGATCAATGGTTACACATTGGTAGTTATCACTGGATTGTACTATACAGCTCTAGGCTTTCCTAGCTCTAAAATTTTAAGTCTTGGGAGCCATGGCTACTATCTCCTACATAAAGATGAAATAAATGTGATGACAGAAGAGGAAGGTGGCTTACCTAGAGAAATGACAGATTCACGGTTAAAAGAACTAATGTAGGTTCAAATGCTCTTGCATGGATAAACTTGGACAGCAGTTTAACCTGCCTGAACTGCAGTTTGTTCACATAGGAAGTGAAGATGGTAACATTCACTTCATAAATTTGTCAGAACCTGATGGTAGATGGAAAATGCTGACTGCAGGACAGGCATAGGTATAGAGTCAATCCTGTCTGAAAGCTTTGGAACAGGTGGTCCCAACTTGATGGCTATTTCCATTTGGCAAATTTCAAGAATCATCTGTAAGCATCTATTATTCTTTCACTAATGCCTGTGGACCCTCAGAAAACTTCCACTGATATCTGCAGTTAGCAGTATTCTCCAATACATGATGTGGTGAGGCAGCAGGCTCTTTGAGGACCTCAAATTTCAGCATATGTTGTTTCCTCTTCCTGGAATGCCCTTTCTGATGCCCTCTTTACCTATTTTCAGAGCCTACCTCAAAGGTCTCTTGAGACTCCTTTGGACAGAAATTATTCAAGTATTCCAAATGCTCTACAAGTAGCTATTTCAGAATCGGTAAACAATTTCTTTCAGTGAAAAATGCAGATTTTGGAGGGAGGACTAGCAGCAAATGATAATAATGATTTCTATTAATGTCTCACTCTTTACATGGGTTTTCCTATCCTAAGAACAACCCTATAAAAGGGGTTATATGATTCCCCTTCAGAAATGAGGGGAACTGGTTTAAATTCAGTTTCAGATGTTTGCTTTCAACCACTATGCAGCGCAAAC
>RJWT010041412.1:0-12336 GCA_004365215.1 Cuniculus paca
GGCCAGTGTGAGTGGGAAGGATGCTCCAGGCAGAAGTAGAAGAACATGGAGAGACTGGAAGAAGAGATAGAGTGAGGAACTGCAAGAAAGTCATGGGTCAGAAAAAGAAAAAAAAAAGTATGAAAAGAAATGTCCAGAGAGACCAAGTGACCCCCTGTCCAAATCCTTGCAGGAGAGCTTTGTTTCCCTCTGGGGCAGTCCCACACTGCTGGCTGATCTTCAGGCTTCTGTTCCATGGTCTTGCACCACCTGCTACCCAGATCTCTGCCACCTTCTCCCTCACTCCATCAGCTCAGACAGCCTGTACTGCTCCAGGGCCTTTGTGCATGCCATACGTTCCTGCTGGAATACTGTTCTACTTGATGCACATTGGCATGCCTTGCTTGCTCTTGCTTTCTTTAGTTTTTATTGTGACATCACCTTCTCATTGAAGCTGTACATGACCACTCCATATAAATAATAAATTCCTAACACCCTCTCCCCAGAAATTCATGTGCCCTTTATTCTGTTACTATCCAATATGTTATCGGTTCATGTATTTATGTGTAGTTATTCTTCTTGAGAAAAAGAATTTGCCTGTTTTGTCTCATTGATACATCCCTACATCTAGATGGACTTTGTTTCATTGTTGGATTCCCTAGCCCTCTGGTCCTTATCCGAAACTTTAAAAAATACTTGTTGAAAAAATGAGTAAGTCAACAAGAAGGAGAGAGATTATCTAGATTTGGATGCCATGAAAAGCATATGTAATCTCCTTCAGCTTGCTGCTTTCCTTCATTTGGCTTTCAAAAGTCTTCATTCTTCCTTTCTGTAAGAAATGCAGGAGTACAGCAGATAAAGGGGTCACTCATGAAGAACCTTTGAGTAGTATAAAAGGAGTCAGGTTTATGTTGAAATATTATAGAAAGGAAATGACTCATAAATTCATATTTTTGAAGGTAAATATTCCCTCATTGTAGAGAATGGATTTGGAGTGGCCAAGAGTGTAAGTAAGAAAACACAGAGGAGACTATTACAAGACTTCAACTGAGAAATTATTCAGATTTGAAATTAAAATGACAAAATTGAGGGAAGGCTGCTGATTTCCACCTTGATTGTGAGGAAAAGCTAAAGATCCAGTATAAGAGCAGATAAGGAATATAAAAGAAAGGACATCATTGGTAATTCTCCCAAGCTTATTCTGAGAGTGGGGTGAGTAGTTTATACAGGAAGGTAGGGAAAAGAGAAGACCAAGTCTCAGCAAGTGAATTCCATGGGCTCAGTTTGGGGCATGTTTCTTCCGAGGTACCTGTAGAAGCAGAGATGGCTGGATATGTGGATCTGCCTCTCATAGAGAAGCAACCACCACCATCTAAGGAGGGTGAAGAGGAAAACTTTATAGGTGAGGATAAAAATTGAACAGAGTGCCACAGAGAAATCCAGCAGACACAGAAAAGGCACTACTGCATTTGATGATCCTGAGTGCTGGTAGCACCTGACAGAGCCATTTCAATAGACTGGCAAAGGTAAAAGCCAAATTTCACTTAGCTGAAGAATTGAAATAATAATAGTTGCCATTTTTGCGTATTTTTTGAGTGCCAAATTATTTTTTAGGTTTGCCTGAGTGTAAATGCATTTAGCCCTCACAGTTGCTCAATGAATTGGATAATGCTGTTATTATCACCCTATTCTCTCTCCCTCTTCCTCTCTCTTTCCCTTTCCCTTTCCCATTTCCCTTCCCCTTTTCCTCTTCCTCCTCTTCTCCATTTCCCTCTCTCTCTCCCTCTCCCTCTGCCTCTTCTTTTCCCTCACTCTCCCCTCCCCCTGTGTGTGTTGTGGGAATTGACTCAAGGCCATCATTATGAGATATATTCCCAGCCCTTTTTATTTTTTATTTTGAGACAGGGTCTCCCTAAATTGCTCAGGATGGGTTTAAAGTTGGCACCCACTTTCTTCATCCTGTCAGAGTGTTGAAATTATAGGCACGTGCCACCATGTCCCATTTTGTCATCCTCATTTTTCTTATGAGGACAATGAAACACAGAGAAGATACCAAATCACCCAAGATCACACATCATAGGAAAAGTAGTAGAATGAGGATTTTTACCAGTTCATCTGTGTCTGGAACTCATATTAACTATTAGACTCTGGTGCTTCTGATGAATGAAAAACAATAGTAGCAGCAGCCAATGCGTGTGTCTCTTTCAAATATTTAAAATAAGACTAGATTGAGGCAAAAAATTGTAACTACTGTAATGAAAGAGAAAGAGATCAAAGGAACTTTTTTAGGTAGAGTAAAAAAGATGTGTGTCTAGCCCCATTACAGTAAGAGAACTAGAGGGGAGAAAAGACCAAAGATATGAAAGAGAAAAAGCAGAACAGAGGCATAAGATTTTAGGTCTTACTATGAAAACTTGAAAATGGGGAATTAGTCATGAAGAAACATGCATAGATGTGTCTGCTAAATCAACCTGCACAGTGACTTGAAGTCTAAAGGTTATGTTTCCTATTTTACTAAAGAAGAGTAGTGGCAAGAGTGAGGTAATGTAGCAAGAGGATGTCAGAACCCAAATGTCGGACTCCAAATTCCATGCTTCTGTTCTACAAAAGTCTGCTTCACCACAAAGCAAAATAATACTCCACTATTAATGTTGGATAAAATAATCTCACTTTGATCTTTGACCACCAAATACCATCACCTTTCAGAAGTCAAAAGCACTATCAGTTTTGTTTCTAACTTTAAAATGACCCTAAAAGGTACTCATTTTTAAAAGAGAAATAATTTTTTAAATGAATTTTTCCCTTTCTCAAAATGTTTGGCAGACATACAAATAATATTCAACTACTTGTATCTAAATACCTCTCTCACATTAACTATAAAATTGTGACAGAGGGGCCAAGGATATAGCTCAGCAGTATAAGTGTCTGCCTGGCAACCGCGAGATCATGAGTTCAATCCCTGGTACCAAAAAAAAAAAAAAAAAGATATACAAAAAAACATGTGACAGTAAAGATGGTCTATTTTATCCATCTTGCATGAAATCTTTACTATATGAATGCACAATTCTTTGGCACGCAGAGTAAAGTTATCACATAAATACAGTAAGAAGGGTTATTCAAGAAAAATTCAACCAATAAATCTAGTATGTATAGTGTTAAACAGTATTTTCTCTAAAAGAAGTGTTTGAGTTGAGTGGATATTTCATGTCAGTTTTTAGATTAAATTTAGCAATTCATCTCAGTGATACTATCAGTGAAGTGTTTGGGGTTTATCAACATTTACATGGAATGCAAAATTAGACAACTAATTACTTCCTCCTATGTACAATGTTAAAATTTGTACCAACAGTTTTAACAATCATTTTAAGTGAAACATTTTTAATTTTCCTATTTTTTGTTTGTAATAGAAAATATACAGCTTTCTGTTATTTAAAACTTGTACATCCTAGTTGGTTCTAAAAATAACTTGTCTTCTCTTGCTTCTGTTCATTTTCAGTGCTTCAGGATTTGCTTCCAACCCATGGAATACAGGCCATATTTGAACATCCAGGCCTCACATCCACTTCTCAGTAGAGAAGGACATGTTGCTAATGGCTACCAAGACTCATGTGTCTTTGAATGAGTCCAAAAGGTGTCTCAGATAGGGTCACAGCCACTGTCATCTGATGAGGCTCAAGAACCAAAAGGGGGAAATCAAGCTGTCATGCTGTATTGGTTTAACATAAATTCAGTCCCATTTGAAGCCTGCCTTTTGTGCTTTGTGGACCTGGTACATGTTCTTCATCAACAAAAGGAAGCCTTCACAGCCATCTGGGCCAAGATATTCACTTTTTTTCTGACTGGTTCTGATTTTCACAACTCATTATTCCTCAGGAAATTCTTCAGACAAAAAGTTGACAGATGACTCATACTTGAAGAAGCCAAGATGGATAGAGAGTGCTAACACCATCATTTGATGCCAACGTTAGTTCAAGACATTAACTAATATTCCTTTTTCTATAAAATGGAGATAATTACACCAAAACTTTAAAAATGTTGCCACGATTAGTTGAAATCATAGCAGTCTAATATGGCTCTAGTGGATGTGTGCATCGGGGAATGATTTTCATTCCTTCCCCAGACTGCCACGGTGCTCGTGTGCTGCCAATCACAATACCAGGTGACTTCCCACAGATCTTTGTGGTTTGTTCTCAGACTTGGACAAGAGCTTTCCTAATTCTATTAAAAGCTTTTCTGTCCTTTTCAAACTCTTGCACTTCTTGCTACTGTCTCTCATGCCAGCATCTCAGCACCCTAGGAATGCTAAGGGTCCATTCTTTGCTATCTTAACTATTGCTGATGGTTCCAATACCTCAGTCACTTTATGCTCTTTGACATGGAGAAATGACTTTTTCCCTTTGCTCTGCCTTCACAAGTGGGACTGTCCTTTCTAATGAGATTTTTGCATAGTTGCTACTAAGAGTCATGAAAAGCACTTATTTTTATAACCCTTATCCCCTGGTGCTCTGCCAATACCATGAGAACACGGGATAGCCTGTTGGAAGGTGATAGGGATGCATTAGTTAGAGCAGAGTTACCCAAGATGCCCTGGCTAAGCCCAGTCTACACTGCTAACATGAAGACCTGTCATGACTATCTGCTTGTACTCTAAGCCAGAGTTTAGGGGGATTTGTTATGTGATACTATTTTGGCTACAAGTAACTAATCAACTGTCAAAGTTGAACATTTTATCAACTACTAGAAGAGTCCTACACAAGCCATCACTATCTCCTACTAAGAGAGTTTGTTATGACTTTTCCATTAAAAACTCCTAGCTCTGCTCTGCTCTGGAAGCAATCAAGATCTTAGAGAAACTGAAACAAGTCTTTGGTTCTACATTCTCCTTCTCTAACTCTTTCCCTCTTGAGAGCCAGATGAGAGAACTGATTCAGGCTAATGGCCATTGTCTTCTAGATGTAAAGACTAAGCTCAAGTGCTTTTCCAATCCTTTTGGCAGTAGAATGACACAGCATGGTAGAAATTCTCGTTGAAATTTTGTCAGCCAACTTATGCACCACTTGGCAATGGAGATAAATTCTAATGCACACCATGTTGGGTGATTTTGGCCCAGATGCACAATTCACACTTTTGGGGGGAGAAAACAGGAAAAGCTTGAGAATATATTTCTATTTCATTCTACTTGCACCATCTTTTACCCTTCCTACCTGTGGTATTATGCATCCATTACCATCAAAATAATTCTATAGCTATCTTAAGAATATTTACAAATTGTATCCCTTTGTTTGTATTACAATTGGTTTTTTTTTTTTTGTCAGACTTTGTTATTGAAGTCATAACAAGTTCACTTAATAGATGAAAAAAAGAATCATCCTTTATTTTTCTTTAAAAACAAGGTTAGCTGGGCATGGTGGTACATGCCTGTCATCCCATCATTTGGCAGGCTGAGGCAGAAGAATTGCTACAAGTTTGAGACTAATCTGGGTTATATAGTGAGTTCAAGGTCAGCCTGAACTACACAGCAAGAACCTGTCTCCAAAAAGCAACAACAGCAGCAACAACAAAAATGAAGGTCAGTATCCTCTAGACCAATAGAAGACTTGAGGTCATTTTCCACTATCAAACATGACACCATGAGGACACTGGCTTAGTAAGGCCTTGCTTAAGGCCTTGAGCACAGTAGGAAAATCCGTACACCGATTATCACAATATCAAAGTTAAAAATTAAACTTGGAGGTTCACAGGTCCCATTCCCAATGAGCCAGTCTGACTAGTGTCTTGAACAAATGCCTTACCCCCAAATAGAATCCTGGTAAAAAGAGGCAGGACACAGGTCAAGATCAAAATTGACACAAAAGTTTTGGTTTCTAATTCCTTTTCTTTCATCTCTTTCTCCTTATCTTCCTAAGTTTGATTTACTGAGTTGAACAAACAAGTAGGTGAATAACGAATAATTTATATTCCTTGTTTCCTTAATCCCTCACAGTGCCGGTTCTCTCTCCACCTTTCTTTTTTCTCTTTCTTTTCCTTTCCCTCAAACCAACGCACTTCCTCTCAAAAATTGCCTCTGCTACTGTTGTGGTTAATCTCTCCACTTTGCTTTTTGGAATGTACAGTGAAATGCCAGACCAGATGACTCAGGGAGAAGTCTCCTCGTCGCACATAGTATATGTAATAGGATACTATTAAGGAGAGTTCATTTTGCCAAAGAGGGAACCAGAATAATGTGCTGATAATATTTTCCACTATCAAATGCAATACCATGAGGACACGTAAATGATGAATGTGAGCATGAAAATGTCCTTAATGACTTAATTTGTGGAAGGAACACAGGAGCAGGGTGTCATAGTCTGGCTAGAAGCTCTGTGCACATTTAAACATAGAAAAATATGTGAACTTGGTCTAAGGAATGAAACCAAATGAGGAAATATGTACTTAGGAGACCTGTGCTTTTCATTAGTGAAACTATGCCCTTGAGTTCTGTCAACGTAATTTTAAATGTATCATTGAGTATTTGAATTTTTGCCATTGTTGCAAAGAACACTCCATCTGGGAAACTCAACAATTCCAGAAATCCCTTGATCTCAGTCTCCCCTTTTCATGCTTGAGAAACAACATTTCCCTCTTGGGTGGAGACACAAGGGACAAGGAATGGGGAGGAACAGCAAGTGTTGGCATGGAGGGCAGGGTGAAGACAGATGAAAGATGAAGGAAGCAAGAATTTCCACATACAAACCTTGCTTTTACTGGGATTTTCACTAGGTAGGAAAAAAAAATTGCTTACTATACATTGAAATTGACTTCACAAATAGAAAACAATCACAGTGTAATGATTACTTTTGCTTAAAATTAGGTAATATATTTGTATGACTTTACAAGTTATTTTTACATCAAAATTCCGGTTTGTTTTGTCATAACTGCTATGAATCTGCCTTACTAATAATATCAACTCAGATTATACGATTATAACTTTTAACAGGTTAAAAAGTCATTTTGTTATTGGCAATCTTATTTTTCCTTTGTAAACCTGAAATATCTTCTTAATTTCAGAACACTAAGGGGAAAAATCCCTAGAATGACTAGGAACTCTGTGGTGTATTGTAATGTCTTTCTAGGGACATCTAGGGTGTTCCCTGGGTGGGTGGGTAAGGGGGGTTAGGGATAGCCTCCTCCTCACATCTTAGTTTATGATGAAGTCCTCAGCGTACCCTCTTACAAAATTATGGGGTAAGACTGGACCATTTTAATATTATTTTTCCTTTGAAATTTCATGGTTTTATGAAAGTGTAACAACATTCTCCTCCTTTCCCCTTCCCCACCACAATATGAGTGTTTGTGTGTGGAAATGTCAGCCTCCAGCAATGGCCAAAACAGAACCAAGTGACTATTCTCAGATGGGACTTCAGTCATTTGGTGCGGATATTCTCAAAACTATTTCAAGTTCATCATGGATTGAGATGGAATTAAAAGAGTAAATAAATAAGGCCCCTGGTTTGCCAGTTTCCAATGAAGGCAAAAATTCTGGGTTATGGTTGTAGTTCTAGGTGGAAGAGAAAGATCATGTCTAGAAATTTTGCTTATAATTCCTAGGGAATATGTGAAATTACCTGGAGAATGGGCAAGGCACATTTTTCAAAGCGAAAAGCACCAAGTAGTCCATAAAAGGCAGTAAACAGGTCATGTGCGGTTAGCCTTCCTAGATTATTTGGCCCCAGAGCCCAAACCCCTAAAGAAGAAACACTCTTCTACCAAAAAACACAATTCACCATGATCTGATTATCTGCTTTTAGAAAAATCTTTCTCTTTCAGTACGCTTAGAGGATCAAACTGGCCAGACAGGACTGAACATACAGATGTTCCTGTGATAGCCCTCTATCCCTGTGGCTATACTTGCTCATTATAAAATGAAGCAGGGAAATGCATTCATGTGTGTGACTTGAGAACTCAGACCGAACTCTTCATGCTACAATAAAAATTTAAAAACTCTTTTTCTCCTCTGCTCTGTATGAAAGTTAACTTCACATCCAGGCTGCAGAGACACTTGGTGCATCCGAACTCTTTCCCATGGACTCAAATCTGGAAAATCACCTGAAAGATCATCGACTTATTGGAGAAAAGATGACTTAAAGATGAGCCACATGGGTTTGGGGTCAGATCTGAGACTTCCTAACTCCATTGTTTCCATGAGCAAGAATTTAAACTTCTCAAGTCTCCCCTTTCTCATATATTTAAGGTGAATACTTCACCGAACAGAGATAAAGAAGCATGGAAACGTTTACTACAGAACCTGGCACATAAGAGATGGTATGCAATGTGCACTGTGATAATGCCAAATTTGTTTGTGTAACAAATAATAGATACTAAAACAAGGATTAACAGATTTTTTTTTCTCAAAAGGGCATGATTGCAAATATTTTTGTTTTTTTCAGTTTCTGTAATAAATGGCACAAAAGTAGCCATTGACAATAAATAAAGAAATAATTATATGTGAATGTTTTCCAATAAAATTTTACTTATGAAAAAAACACAACCTATACCAGATCTGTCCCACAGGGTATAGCAGCAGATTATTTTTAACATGATGAGTATCACAGTGCAAACATATCTCTAAAAGTCTTGTAATGAATTATATCCAGAGCACAAGGAATTTCCAAATCCTCAGTTCGCTAAGCAAACCTTTTGAATTCTTGTCACTTCCACTTACAAGTGAGTCCTTGTGTGGAATAACATTTACCATTTTATTGTTTAGTCCACTCATCACTTTGGATGAGTAGGCTGCAAGTAGAATCAGCTCGTTGTTCAATCAAGTGCAGAGATTATCAGGAAGATCTGAAATTCAGCAGTTCAGTTTAGGTGGAATCTCAAGACACTTCACCTAACTGAAACCCACTGCACAAGGGCCACTCGAATTTTGTGGCTGAAAGTCTTTAAGGATGCAAATTCTATCTACCCGTATGTAAAATTTGTTGGTGTCTGCTTTGGTTGAATATATGAAAACTTCATATATTTGAGTGATGCAGTAAAAGTAGTAAAGTTATAATAATATTTTTGAATTTCATTCAAAGTTCTAATTTCAAACTTTCTATTGTTTTTGCTTTTACTTTGCTTTCATTGCTTATAGGAAGTTTTTGTGCTATCAACCATAATTTGATATGATCAGACCAAATTCTGTGCGAACTGGGGAACAAAATTCAGTCAACATAATTTTATGTATAAATATAAATTATACATGTAAAATATTAATATAACTGATACATTATTTCACAGTAGGTGGCTATAAGTAACAATGATGAATGTACTGTTCATTTTTTGTACATTTTAAAATCTCAAATATACTGTACAAACTTAACAAAGTAGAAGTATATTGGGTGTTTTCTTTATGAAGAAATGATAAATATTAAAGGAGATATGTTTAACCTGATTTAAATATCAACTGATGTATACATGTATTAAAACATCACATATTATCCTGTTGATATGCACCATTTTTTATGTTTCTAGATAGCAGTGAAATTTAAATTGGAAACAACATTGTATTCATTTTCTCATGGAAAAAATAAATCAATATAACATACTTTATAATTTGTTATTGACTGGTTTAATACACTCATTAAATTGGAGCCCTGTATTCAAACCTGAACTTCATGGAATAAGAACTATTTTAGGGAAATAATTCTGTTTCTCTGCACCAGAGTGAAATCTGTTTGAGTCCTACATTGCTGAGTTTCCTTGCCAGAAAACTTCTCAGATCAAGAAAAATAAAATATTCCCTAAGGCTAATGATGGGCTAAACTGCTCATTTCAAAATTTTAATTTGTCTATAAAATCTTTTATTTTTTTGCTTTAGATCGTTATCCAAAAGTTTTACTGGGTTTCTTTATAATTTTTCTTCTATGACTGCAAAATCCCAGAGGCCTATGAGAGCTACTTTACTTTCCCATAAGGACATATTGGTCATGATAAACTGAAAGAAGATTTCCGTGGATAGGTCTAGAGTATTATGAGAAGCATTTTGTTGTTGCTTTGGAAGAGCTGAAGGGGAGATTTCTTTCAAAGGCATATTTGCACAGCAAATGAACTGTTCTTGTTTGTTGAGTATGTCTCTTTGAAGTGCATTAGTAAGGCATAATAGAGGTGGTGTGGTATCTATGGCACCCAAGTTACCTCTTGTCTTTTGCATGATCCTTTTCAGCACCTTCATTTACCTAAAGTCATCTTGTTACCTACTGTCTTACCTGTAAGTAGGTCATATTATTCATGCTGTGGTATACTAGAAATGTTGGTATTATTCTTTATTCTATTTATTCTTTGTACATGACAAAACTTGCTTCAATTTGAAATAAGAGAATGGGACATTGAAACCCATATCAGAGTTCTCCTGGAAGCTTTCCTCTACTAAAGATGTGTACACGAATAACTAGGGGAAAAGCTGACTCACAGTAGAAATTCAGTACTATTACTGACAATTGAGAAGGGGTAATTCAGTCTGTAGACTATTTGAGTAATGCTATAAATTTAACATAATTTCATTATAATTTTTTTCTGAATTTCTCCCAATTATTAAATTATATTTTGGAACTTAAATAGATTAAAAAGTAACCTTCTCCATACACATCTTAACTTCTCTTTTCCTACCTGGAATACATAGTAATTAGGGTATATTTCTGTGTTGCAGTAAGAATATTATTCACTAAGTTTAAATTAACTGTCAAGTTTTAAAAACTAGTACACTGAACATGAACATCCTTTCTTATAACTTTCTTAAAAACTATGATAGCTGTTGTGGTCAGTTTTTCCATTGCTGGGACAAGTTGCTTGACATACACAACTTGAAGAAGGGTTTATTTGGCTCATGGCTTTGAAAGTGTCAATCCAATGATATGTGGGCCTATTGTTGTGGGGCTGAGGTGAGCCAGGATGTCTTGGTGGAGGTGAAGTAGGAGGAAAGGACATGTGGCCTTTCCCTTTCCCCTATCAGTCATGAAAAGGCAGAGCCTCCCCAACTACTTTCAAAGGAACAGACTACCAAGATTAACGCTCACACAATTCAACATTATCATGATGGCCTTCCCTCTTGAGAATTTTAAAAGCAAAAGGCCATTTCAATGTGAAATTGAAAGGCTGCAAAAAGCAGTTGGTTCCTTTTCTGCCCTGGCTGCTGCCTTAAACTGTTACCCCGGTGCCATGCTACCCTGCTTTGGAGCCAGCTGATTATGGACTAAAACTTGCACAGCCTGTGAGCTAAATAAACCTTTCCTTCCTTCATTTTGTGTCCCAGCAATGAGAGAAAAGTAACCAAGACAGAATTTGGTACCAAGAGTGGGTCCATGCTGTGACTGTACCTGACCATGTGGTTCAAGAGCCTTTGGAAATGGCTTGTGGAAGAGTTTGGAAAGGTTCAGAGATGTTTCCTGAAAGAGTGGCACTGGAATACCTTAGGCTGTTCTGTGTGGGAGCTTCTGGTCAGAGTTTAGGACACCAAAAGGCTGACAGAAATCCTGCCAGTAAAGACCAGGCTCAGGAAGTCTCTGCTGGAAGAAAGACTGCACTTGTTGGAGTCCAGATGATGTGTTATGTCTTGGCAGAAAGTTCATCTGCATTTTGCTCATGTCTAGAGACTTTGCCTGAGACTAACATTAAGGATCATGGGCTGATTAATCTGGCAGAAGAAATTTCAAGGGGGTTGAATGTTGAAGCTGTGGCATGGCTATTATTGGAGGCTTTTAACTAGATTTATGTTGCGAATCAAGAGCAAAGACCCAGCAGCATGATTTAAAATGTTGTGAATTTGTCCAGAAAGCTGTGAACTGTAAAGATAGAGCTGAGATCTGGATTGCTGAGAAGGAATAGAAAAATAAAGATGGCCTGCAGGCATCATGGGAAGAAGTAGCAGATCACCATTCTTTGCACCCTCAAAACTGCAAAAGTGAAAGACCTTGCTTGGAGGAGAAAGCTGCAGAGCACCATGTACCAGAATGGCAGTGACATAGAGAATTTGTTCCTCACAATCAGGTTCAGAGTGCCAGTGATCTGGGGACTGACCCCTATAGCCAAGGGAGAGGAAAGCCTGGCTACTGCTCCAGCTGGCAGCAGACCTTAGCAGTATCCATGTGGTGCTGGTTTTAGGTGCATGGAGAATGCATGAGTTCTGAGGTTAAAAAAGGCTTCTACCCTGATTTCAGAGAGCCTGGGAGGCCACACAGTGTGCCCCTGAGAGGGCAGTGTGTGAAGCTGTGAGTGTGAAACCAAAGGTGCAGTGGAGAACCCAGAAGTTTAGAAAAGCCAGGAGCATGGATCATTGAAAGAAACCTTCAAGGACTGAGCTGAGCAGGCCTAAGAGAGAAGCTGTGGGAGCTCAAA
>RJWT010041413.1:0-12331 GCA_004365215.1 Cuniculus paca
TATTCTTCTGAAATCTGAGAATTATTCCAAATGCTCCACCACCTGCCTTTCTACATACCCACCCATCTTGTTCTACATGGCCATTCTCAGAAATGATAAAAGTGGAAATTTATTTTTTAAAACTTGTTAATTTCCTACATCTTAACACACTATTCTGTCACTATAATATTACAAGAAAGTGTGGTTTGAAGAGAGAGACACAAACAGAGACAGAGAGACAGAGACAGCAAAAGAGAGAGAGAATATGTGAATGTAAGATCGAATATGTAAGATATGGATACGTAACAGTGTCTGGGTATGTTTGTGATATTCATGAATGCGACATCTGTAAGTGTGTGTGGAGAGAAACTAGGTAAGCCACTTTCACGATACTTCAGGTATGAAATGATGGAGCTTTATTATAGACTAATGTAATTAAATTGCTCTGGAAGTAGAAAATATTTACTATATAACTGTGCTGAGAGAAGGATCAGGTCCCTACCTGGTGTAGATAAAATGTCAATGGTTGCAAGATTCCAGAACATAAATAGCTTCCAAAAGTTAAAATATCACTTCTCTAGTCAAAATCTGTCACCCAATATTAGTAACATTTTGCTTTGTCTGTTTCAGGGACTCTGGTCTCAGGATTCAAGGTGGGTCGTGACAAGTGGTCACAGGACTGGAGTGAAAACTGACGGGACATGTCTGGTCTTTCCACTAAGTGGTGCCCAACATGGGATGTGCCAAAAATATACACTGGGAGTTCAGAAAGCATTAGTACTTCTGTTTATTCTCCATCTTTAAAACAAAACCCCTGAACTCTACTAGTAATTAACATAACACAGGCTATACATACATAGCAATTCATGAAATTTACAGAATATACACATAACATAATATATAGGACATAGCATACATAAAATATATAACAGCATTGTATAATCATTTACAAATAAATGTACATACACTGGAATATTGTGTCCACATTTACTGTTGAATACGTAATCAAAATTTGGAGATCATAGACTTCAAGCACAGGCTGTGACTCTGGAGTCCCCAGAAGCCACCTCATTGCTACAGGAGAGTTTACCAGAGATTGGAGCAAGCACAGAAAGTCAGACAAGAGACAGCCACTAAGTCTGATAACAGTATTGAGTTCCTGGATACAACTGTGCCTGAAGCCATCCACTCTAAGATTTTCAATTTAAGACCATAAATACTTTTTGAGCTTAAGCTAATTTGAGTTAAATTCTTGTTTCTCACCACCAACAGTGTCTTGATGGTAAGTTTAATGAATAAATTCTAGTAGGTTAGGTCATCATTCAAGTTACTCATTTCTTGGAATGTTTTTAAAACTGGAGGTTATTCTGGGGGATTTTTTTTACTGGAAATATCTAAAGAACATATTTTCTTACTGACCTATAATCTGTTATTTACCTTGACTAACAAGCTTAAAAGAAACTCAAAAAGGAATGATTGTTTAAATGCTTACACCCAACTGATAATGGTTTTCAATTTCTAAGTCGATTTTTTAGGTCTCCTTTTTTTTTTTCCAGAATTAGTGAATTAGACAAATCAGAACTGCTTTACAAGAAATGAGAGGAAAGAAGGAGAAAAGGAGGAAAAAGAAGGGAGGGAGAGGAGGAAGGAAAATTAAAATTAGATAAAATATATGCTTCCTGGGGGAATTTGGAAGTCTTTAAAGAGCTACAGAGTTAAATAAAGCATAGAGCTTCCAGACTAATCTCAGGGGACACCCTGAGAAGTGAGAGCCAATTGTCACTCACAGTCCTGGACTTTGGCTTTGTGGCATCAGGAAAGGGGAACAGAGAACTAAGACGGTAGCCAAGATCCAGCCAAGACCTGATAGAACACCTTCTTCACATTTAGATGGGTGTGCCAAAGGGCTGCCCTTTCAGGAAAATAATCAACCTTGAAACTGCCTGTCCTGGCCAGGCATGGTGGTGCACACCTGTAATTCCAGCACTTGGGAGGCTGAGGCAGGAGGATCATTGTGAGTTCAAGGCCAGCCTGGGCTACATGTTGAGACCCTGTCTCAAAGCAAAAGGAAAAGAAAAGAAAAGAAGAAGGGAAGGGAAGGGAAGGGAAGGGAAGGGAAGAAAGGAAGAGGAGAGGAAGAGGAAAGGAAGAGACCTGCCTGGCCTAAAACTTATAGGACTACTCAGGAGATCAGAGTGGTTCCAAATCCTCTTCCTAAGGGAAGAGGAAATTACAAAGTAGACCCATGCTAAGAAATAATAGCCCTTGGCCAGCCATTTGAGCCTCATGACTGGGCGAGCCAGACGCATGCAAAGACCTAGTTTCAAATCCTATTACAGCAAGCTCACACTGAACTTACATGGGTTTCAGACTACAACTGCCTTTCATGTCTCAGAAAACCCACAGAGGCCTCTTCAGTGGTTCATCCTAGGACCTGGGGCACTCTAACAAGTCATGTGTCAAATACAGTGACCAGCAGGGAAACAAGCACACCAGGTCACCTAGTGACATGAAAGGGTTAGGTAGGAACAGGTAGCAGAGACAGGACCAAATGTGTTAGAGTTAGACACTGGAAAATAATATACTTATCGCATTAAAGACAAACAACATGGCTAAAAATATCTATGAGAAAGACACTGAAAAACCAAAACACTTTTAGAAATGAAAAATCACTTACCACAGTGAACCTCACTTTGAAAGAACAAGACTACAAATGCGCCTGCTCTGAGTCTGCTCTGGTCACCTTTGGCACCAACCTGGCATAGTGGGCGCTCGCTCTGCGGCGCTAGCCCTGGGCTGGAGAGGTTCCTTGAAAGTCCCAGGCTAAGAGTGCAGCAGGAGAGATGGCTCAGGAAGGCAAAGCTAGCCAACAGCTCAGTGGGTTCTGGGCCACAGTGGACACAGAGCTCTGACTCCGGGGAGGGTGCGGAGAGGTAAGGGGAACCGCGCCAGTCTAACACACAGGAAGTGCGAGGGGAGCACTTAACTGGGAGCACCGAACGACCGTTTCCAAGAAGAAGGTGGCAACCTAACTGTGCCTGAGAACAACACCTCAAATGTGAGGCACGCCGGCGAGAAGCCCTCGTGGCTAAATGCAGAGACCACCATCGGGTCAGTGGGCCAGTGCTGCCCACTAATCACTCATCCTGATGACCCAAACATGCTTTTCATTTAACACAATGCAAAGAGCACACGAAAAGGTGCGTGTGAATTCTCAGGGCCCTGGTGGAAAGGCCATGGGGCCACCCTGCCTCCCACTACACACACCTGGCCTCTGTATGAGAAATGCTGAACTAAAAATAAAGGGAGCTTTTACCAGAACAGTGGTGAAGCCACAGAACATTTGGTGAACACCTTGAGAGCCAAGGTCTGCCAGAGACATCTTCCTACCTTCCAGGAGCCTGGCCCATGGGAAGGAGAGGTATGAACAGATAACAATGCAATGCAATAAAATGTGTAAGAGCTAAGGTGGAGGCACGCATTGGAGGCCTGGGAACAGAAAGTGGCTGATGCAGCCCAAACACCTCAAGAAGCTTCCTTTAAAGGAATCAGGCTAGGGATTCCTTCGACTACTGCATGTGGCCACTCGGTGTTCAGGAAATAGTAACTGATGTTAACATTTCCCTAACAAATGTTAGTAAGAGGTTTAGGCAAAAAAAATCAAATCAAATCTAATCGTGGAAGAAAAAATAGGAAGTTGAAATCACTAATTCTATTACATTACTTTTACTACTGCATGCTTCCAGAATTATTTCACTTATGTAATTTACAAGTACTTGCAACACTTCTAACAATGTGAAGGATTAAAATATTAAAGACCGGCCAGGGATATAGCCCAGTAGTACAGCTCCTGCACGGCAAGTGCAAAGTTGGGAGTTTGATTCCCAATACCAAAAAAAAAGTCAGGGGTGGTAGTGTGCGCCTGTAATCCCAGCACTTGGGAGGCTGAGTCAAGAAGATCACCAACAGTTCAAGGTCAGCCTGAATTACAAAGGACAGTCTGTCTCAAAATGAAATATTCAAGACTGTTCCCTCAAGTATAGAAGTCAAATGATAAAACATAACATAGTATAAATTGCATGTGACCAAATGATGAGGACGACAGAAATACAGAAAAAAAATTGATATAAATAATAAAGATGCATGATGTGATAGTTGTTTTTTCTGAAATCTAATTTAGGTTTAAATAACACCTAAGTTTAGGAAGAAAGGGTGATGATGTTTTTGTTCAAAAATTCTGGTATCTCAATGAGAATATAAAAGCTTTCTAAACTCTGAGGACTTCTTATGCCCCCCTTTTCCTAATTGGTAGATTTATGCCAGTTCCCTGGTGGAGGGAGGGCATTAAACAGACATGCATACAAAGCTATCTTATTGCTATAACAAAAATAAAATGGTGATAAAATGATGGCACAAAGTAAAAAGATAAGAAAATAAAAAAAAACAAGAGTAACAGGAAAATATATGACCAAAACATCTAAGCATTTAACATACGCTTTTCTAAGACCTTCTGATGCCAAGCATGAGCTTGGTGTTTAATATAGGAAGCTTAAAAGCTGCAGGAACAACTTCATAAATAAGAATTCAATCAGTGGACAGGAGAAATACTGCAATTCCATCACAGATGATGAAAACCACCAAGTTCAGAAAAAATTTAAAAACATAAGTCAGGAGAAGTAAAAGTGACTACAACATAAGTCCAATTAGGCAACATAAATCAACGAAGGTCTAAATTACACCAACCTGTCAATTCCAGGACAGCCATAAAACTGAAGTTGCACAAAACAAATAAAAGTAATCTTAAATTTTATGAATTATTTGCTTCACTAAACAATAGGAAATGCATGGTCTGGATTTTTATGAGCTTAATAAATAGCACTGCTGAAGACCAAAATATCAAAGAAAAGCAGTATTTATAAGCACAGAAACAAGATCTGGAACCAAATGGAAAGTTACTCATGCAGTGGGCTAAATAAAACCTAGCGATGATGGAATGGAAAACTAAACTGGGCTTAGAAGCCTGAGGTAAGTACAGTGATGAAAAGACAGAGGGAAGTAAGTCAAAGCTACCATCAATATTTAAGAAAACTTAGCCTTTCCCCAGCTATTCAAGACCATGTGATATCAGCTTGGTTTAAGGCTATCATATGACCAAGAGCAATGTCAGCTTTATCAAATAAGGACACAAACAGTCTAGAGACATCTAAAGTTCTGAAAGAAACAAAACAAGTTGCTAGTGATTCTCAACCTTCCTGGGGTCATAAAGCCCACGTGAGAACACAAAGAACGCTCTTGATCTTTGCCCCTGAAAACTTCACACACTATTTTCAGGGATAGCATCTCACGAGCAGATAAGCAAACCAGCACAGGGTGCTTTGTTTATGGCCTGTACTTGCCTGATGTTTACCACACTTGAGAGTGATTCTAATATGCAATAAAGTTTGAAAGCCTCTACTGGAGAGGTTACCTGTTGACACTGTTGACACCTCATCTTGTAAAGGAAGTAACTTTGATACCTTGTGGTTGCAACCCACCTCCCAAATACAAAAATCCAATTTTATCAATTCCCTGGTCAGTGTTCCTTTTGGACCCAAGTTAATTCTCTTAACAGGTAATGACCTACAAAACAGTTGGGAATGAAGGAAAAAAAGGCTATGTTTGAATAGATTTCTTGAATTTAAAAATGGGCAACATTCAGAAAACAGATTTTCTTGTGTATAAATTCAGGAGATTTCTACATGGTCATGTTACCAAACGAGAAGGAAAATAAAAATCATACACATAGTAGCAGGAAGCCAGCATACTTTCCTCAAAATATCTTTGTGCTTCACATCCTCTAAAACAAACAGCAGCTTTCCATGTCTACTGGTCCTGAAACTTCTCAGAAGAAACTATCTCTTGCTGTAGATTCCAATGAACTCTACTAGGCACTGCATACAACTGATGAAACAGCTTCTTTCAGCTTCCAGAAAGTTCCACTCCCCCAGCTTTCCTCCTTCTTCCTGGGCTTCTGTCTTCGGGCTCCTCTTCCATTCGACCTTTAGATATCAGGGTATGGTCCACAGCACTTCAGTTCTCTGTCCTCTCTTCTAGAAGAATGTGCTCAATCTTGTGACTTTAACCCTCCACTTGATGGGGACTGTACATTTGCATCTCCAGCAAATCTCTCTCAAGAACAGACTCCTTTACCCAACCTGCTTTCAGAGTGAGACTCCATCCACCTTGCCACCTGTCCCTCCACCCTCTTCTCAATGCAGCCATCTGCATATATTCATCCACACACTACTCATAATCCATCCAGTGGTTCTCCAACTATGCTGCACAACAGAATCACCTGAGAAGTTTAAAATTTTTCAATGCTTGGCTCCCAGCACCTAGACATTCTGATCTAATTAGCATTAAGTGTGAACTGGGCGTCAAGGTCTGATAAACTTCCGATGATTCTAAAGTGCGGCAAAGAATGAAAACCACTGCTCTACATTCGTGTTTTAATTTCTCCTTTTCTTCCAATTTATCAAATCTCCCTTCCAAGCACATCATCTTTCTGATCGTCTCCATCTCTCCCCACTTCGACTTCCCGGTCCAAGTGCCTGGTTTCTCAGCGCTCCACCACATCATAGCTGGAGGGGAAATTGTAAAATTAATTAACCTCAAAATATGGTTTCCCTATGTACAATACTCTCCTACCACGTCCTGTGATTGCCTACCAGACTCCTGCCCACTCCTTCCCACACCCTCTCTTTTTGTTTCCTCAGCGTATCTTGGCTTCATTCTCTCCCTGGAAATCCTCATTTGAAGGGGTGCGGGGAGAATTCCACCTGCTGTTCCAACTACTCTCCTGCTGTTCTCCAGTTCTTTGTATATCTGGTTCCTTCTGCGAGCATGATACTTCTTAGCTCAAACATCACCTTCTTAGAGTGGACTCCCTGATCACTCCATTACATGTGGCCTCATCATTGCCTCTCACTTCCCTCCATTTCCTTCATAGTCAGTGTCACAATCTCTATTGATCTTCCCTGTAGAAGGCTTTGTGAAACCTCAGCCTCGCTTCTCACTATATACCCCTGAAGATAGCAGACTACCTAACACGTAACAAGTGTTCAATGAATATTTCTTAGAAAAAACAAGTCAATGGATGAGAAAGTACAGGGTTTTAACTTTTCCTAGTTTTAATATCAATAGTAACAGTGATACTATTACAGTAATAACAAAAAATCTAAAATATTGATATGAAAAACTAAATTTAAAATACATCAAAGTCTTGCTTAGCCAAGGTGTATTAGAGAGTTCTAGGTAAATAAGCTGCCTGGTTTACTGATAGAAACCTTATTTTGTTTTATTCATTATTCCTAATGTCTTTCCAAAAAACGAATTATTCAATGAATTGTTACAACAAGTTGCTATCCATTGGAAAGTTAGAGTCCTTCCTCAAACTGAATGCAAAAAAATATGAAATTTAAACACATTAAAATATTATTGATAAAAATCTAGGATACAGAATTTTTAATTAATTTGACATGCCTTTCTAAATTGGACAAAATTCAGAAGCCATGAAAATGATTGACAGACCTTAACCTAAAATTCAAGACTTCAAAAAATTACAAGACCGATTGCAAAATAAAGCCTCCAATATATTTAAGTAGCCACAAGTTTACTCTCTCTTCCCCTTGAATTCCTCCAAACTACTAATATAAAAAAGGCAAAGGAGTTGAACACGCCATTGATTATTTACTAACAACAAAAATTTGCTAACAATCAGATAGGTAAAAATCTGTCTTAATTTTTATTCATCAAGTATGAGAGACGAACTCTGTTGAAGGAAATCTAAATTTTGAAAGGTACTTGAGCATTATCTTTAAGAGAATCAGTGATCTAGGAATCAAACTTCCATGGATTTATACTATAAAATTTTATATGTCTTGTTAGAAAGATGGTTTCAAAAATACTAATTACAGGCCTACTTGTAACTATGTATTAATTTGAAAATGTCTGTAACATATTGCTAAATATTTTTTAAATTATAAAACTGACATAGTGAGATTATATTTTTTTAAAAAGTCAGCATTTCCATACAAGCATTTTGAAAAGTCTGGAAGTACATAAACCAGCAAACGAAAACAAAATACACCTTGGTAACTTCTGTGTGAAATGTATTATGGTGATCTTAATTGTCTATCAAATTTTCTGGATTTTCTTCATCATTGGTGATTAACATCTGTGAATTGATGAGTTGTCACTGTTAAAATAAGCTTTTTCAAAAAGAGTCTAACAAGTACTAGGCAATGAAGTTTTTCCTTGCCCTTAGTTTGTGTGTGGTGGGTAGGGATTAGAGAGTGAAAAGTGATAAGTAAAGAAACAAAAATTCTGTGTTTTTCTACAACAATGGCCATGTTGGCTCCAGGATGACTGTCAGGGGAAAACCCAGCAGATGCAAGACTTTAGACCAATCCTAACAACCATCACATGATCTTTTCACTCCAACTCCTACTATGAACAAATTTCCTCATGATTTCCTAGTCTTGTAAGAGAGCAAGAAAAACGATGTACAATTTGCAGTGGCTCTGGGGTTGCTGGGCCCCAAAGAAAGGAAGTTGGGGGGAGCCAAGAAAGAAACTTTAGTCACCTTTTACATATCTCTTTCAACATGAATAACATGGCATTCAAATCCCAAGAAGAACCCTGAAGAAAAGCCAAATGGGTTTTTCATTTTCTATGAAAGCCACCCATAAAAGATGAACATGTTGAAGTTTCAGGAATTTCCCTAAAAACAATCATGACACCAAGTTCCTATAAAATCATCCCTCATCACCGCTTTGCTGCCTCAGACTACGAGAAAGCAGAACTACAGCTACACATTTCAAACATCTCATTCTTAACAAGCCGCACTCCCTTTGAAGCCATGAGGAATCTGCTCTCAGGGACAGAGGTAAGTACAAGGAAAACCTCATTTCTCAGAAGTACAGAACTCCAAGTGCAGCTAAAGCTAGGGAAGATGACTGGGACTATGGAATTTCATAAGATTTTTCTTTCTCTAATATTTCTAGTAAGTACCTGAAAAGTGTCATGCTGATGACTCTCCCTATATAAAACACGTTATAATGTATGTATATAAACATCATTTTCACCTCAAGGCATTGAGTTTACCTTAATTTTGGACATGCTACCTCATGTCATGTTGGCAAATCCCTAGATTCACCCCATCTCTAGAAAACCCCTCTAACTGGCAGAGGTGATAGTATTTTTAAACCCATCATTTAAATTGTGTGTCTGCTAGAGTTATTAGCCCCTAGGACAATTTTCCAGAATCTTCAGCCTCACTAGTTACCAGTTAATGCCTGGTAGATGTTTAGGCTGAAACCGTTACAATACAGTCAAGGGGGAAAAAACAAAATCCAACTGTCAAAGGAGGAGAGAGGAAGCAGCTCACCCAGCTGAGAGGAAAGGAAGGCGGGCAGTGTGCCTCCCCCGTCACTCACATCACACCAGGAAGAAGGGGGCTCAGGCTCAACCTCGAAACAGGGTAGCCAGCTCAGTTCAAGGCTCAAAATGGGAAGAGAAGGCCCAGATGATTGCCAAAGAAAACAAACCAAACACACGGCTTGAAACCTCTGATCCTGAACAGAGTGTTGCAGTCTGATTTAAAAAATAAAAAAGCCCAGAAGCAAAGTTACTGTTTTCTATGAGCCTCTAATGTGTGAACCAAGTACTCTCTAAAGTGGCCTTTAATTCTTCAGAACTGATGTGTGGAACTTAAACTGTAGGCCTCAGCTAAAAAGAACAGCCCAGCTGCAAGGAAGAGTCAGCTTTTCACTTTGATAGCGAACGAGGTTCTCTTGGGCCACTTTTTTTTTTTTTTAACTTTGAAAACTGGAGCCGCAAGACACTACCTGCTTTTTTCGCAAGGCTTTAAAAATATCCTTAGTGAAGGTTTCACTTCTCTGACGGAGGAGTGATTAGGTAAGGAAATTAGTCTGTGAATATGATCATTCTTGACTTGCAGTTCTATATTCCCCACAACTCAGTTCAAAACTTGTCCCACAAGTCTTCTTATGAAAACAATGAAAGCAATACTGACCTTCAAGATAATAGTAAAACTTCTTGCTTCAATAGGCTATTTCATATCTGCTAGTTTATTTGTAAAAACAACATATGAATTATTCTTCTTTGGGGGAAAAGAATGTGAGTACCTCACTTTGTCAGGATGGACCATTTTGTTAAGAGGGAAGGTTAAATAAAATAGCACCATTATGATGCTCTCTGGAGTGGGCCGGTAAAGCTTGGATCCTGTGCCTGTTTTAAAAGGCATCTGGCCACTGTACTTGGTTTAGGGAAGATTTGCTAATGGAGAAAGGCACGCCTGGGGTAAGTTCATGGGAAAGGGAGCTTGACTCCCCTAAGGTATAAAGAGGAAGATGAGCTAAAATCTTAACAGACCTGTGTCTCAATAGGAAGAAGCAGCCAGATGCTCCCCAACTTGTACTATTTGGTTAACACACCACAGAGGCAGGGCGGTTCTTGATAAGTGTCAAGTCCACATCCCTCTTCTGTGAGAACTGTATAGCTAGCCCCTTCTACATAAAATGTCAGAATCTGCGTTCTGGTATCCATTAACAACAGCCAACCCATCCCACCTCTCACTTTCGAATGCTTTTTTCAGTCTCCGTTCACAAGGACACACAGTCTTGTTTCCCACTAGTACTGCACAGGAGTATCTTTCAAGCTGGAAAACCTTCGAAAGCTGTTCACACCCAACTCTACGTTCTTCAACAGTGAGCGCTGCTTCTGAAGATATTCACAGGATAGGTTAAAAAAAATGTGCTGAGAAAAAAACAATACTAGAATCAAGACACAAGTAGAGCGTGTACGCCACACTCACCATGAATGAGCACAAGTGTTTTTCCACCCTGGCAGAAGAGGGTAAATAAATCCAGAGTCCATTTATTCCTTGCTTTTAAAGACAGAGCATTTAGGAGTAAGACAGATGGAAAGACTGTTTAATGTCTACCCACCTGGCCCATTAAAAATAGACACCTCGGCATTAAGAAAGAGTTTCTAAACTCGATGACACGGGTCACTTTGCTGTGACAGTCACAGGCATCCAGCCGCCGGTGAAGTTCCACCGAGGCAAAACTACTCTTTCCAAAGTTTAAAAAGTATTTGTCACACTTGCTTGAAGTTGATGTGGACGGCCAGCACCGACCTAGCAAATTCTCCTCCTGAATTCTGGCTTTCTTTGCTAGCTTGAAGCCCATTTATAACACGGAGAGCACCAGGCAGGGAAGGCAGGAAAGTCTCGGTCCTACTTAGGCCAGCAGAACAAGCACCCACTGTTCGCCCCAGCGCCGCCTGCGCCCCTGCGCCGCGCGGGGCCGCGGGGGGTGCACCCTGCCTGCGGAGGAGGGGCCCTCGGCGGCGCCGGCGGCCCGAACTGTGGCCTTTTCATGCCGGCGGAGACACTGGCGTGGCCACCCCGGGACCCTCCCACCTGAGAGGAGGCCCGCTTGTGCCGGAAGGCCCGGCGCAGCCTGCTTTAGCGCACCGCCCGCGGTCCGGCGGCCGGCAGGCGCGGCTCTGGACCTGTGAAACGCGGGCGGTAGCGGCACCCGAAAGCGCAGCCCGGGCCCCGACCGCTACCCGAGGCGCCGCCGCGCAAAACTTCCCCGCTCTCGGGGGCGGCGGGCGGGGACGCACCCCGGGACCTCTCCGCGCTCCTCGCGGGGGCTGGGCACGCGGGGCGCTCCCGGGTACTGACCCGTGGCGGCGGCTCCGGCTCCGGCTCCGGCTCCTCACCGGCAGGTCCAGCGACTCCTCCGTCCTGGGCATGGCGCGGCCCGGCACCTGCCTCCCGCCCGGCCCAGGGCCCAGTGCCCAGCGCGGCGGCGGGCGCGGGGAAGCTCCGGGCGCCCTCGGGCTCTGCCGGCTGCGGGCGGGGCGCAGCCCCTATAAAGTCTCGGCCGCGGCGGGCGCACCGTCACCCCGCCCTCGCCGCACCCCGGCACGCCCTGCCCCGGCGGAGGCTGCCGCCCGGCCCCTGCCTCACCTCTCCGCGCGCTCCGTCCGTCCGTCCAGGGCCCGTTTCTTTGGTCCTTCCTAGTCTGATGCTCCAGGCAACGCTGAACGCCAAGAAGCGCGGGCGAGGGGTCCAGGGGTCCTTTCCCTCCGGGGCTGCGCCGAAGCCAGCCGGGCTCATTCGTGCCGGAGGGACGGACTGACTGAGATGAACCCGCCCGGTGCACTTGCCAGACACGTGTTCCACCCCCCAGCCCCTCTACACCCCAGGCCCCAGAGGTCCATTCTGAAGCGCAAGACCTTAAAGCTTCGTCCAAGGCTCCCTGTTTCAGGGATGTGAGGC
>RJWT010041414.1:0-13448 GCA_004365215.1 Cuniculus paca
ACTCTAGGTTCAGCCACCTCTGAAAAAACCCTATGACTGTGTGAGGTTTTGGAGAGATATCTAGACACAAACTATAACATCATTAAAATGTTAAGTAAATAATATAGGAAAGTTAATATTTGAGCCATGAAATGGTATAAATCATGAATTTTACTGGGAAAATATAGTTTTCATTCATGCTCATAACAAAGAATATACTCAAATTTAATGAATCATTGCAAAAGTAAAATTGATCTGACTGCTGGGGAAAAAGTACATTTTATAGTAATTATTTATGGTCATTAAAAGAATTTAAAACTGTTGATAGTCAGCCAAAAAAAGTCAGTATGGTTAATTGCATAAATAGAAAGTTTTTTTAAAAAATACTTTCTGCAAGTCACAAAAAATGTGATGTTTTACTTTTTAAACAACTATATATAAAATAAGAATATTTACTGATCTGTTAAAGCATGGCCATCCCCAAGTCAGTTAAAATTTATGTGTTGAAAAACAAAAAACTAGCTGAGCATACAATAAAACTGATCATATTAATTTTAGAATAATGTTCTTTCAGAAAAAATATTTTACCCCAGAAACCTTATAATTGTGTCTATGAATAAGTGTGTGTGTGTGTGTGTGTGTGTGTGTGTGTGTGTGTGAAACTCTGTGTGTTCGTGTTTGAAGGAATGTGTGGTAATAAAAGCCATTTTTAGAACGTTCTTCTTAACATAATTAGCATTGGGAATTTGTCTCATCAACCTTAAGACAATGACATAGTACCAGAACATAAATATAACTTTATTTTGATAGTCACAATTTATTCATGTTTAATGTCTTGTTAGAAATACGAAATTTTAATTAGAGATGACTCAATCAAATAATACAAAGAAAATAGCTTCAAAAGTGATAGTGTCTTTTTTGAAATCTGGTACTGTTTTTACTCAAAGTCCATGTGTTTTGCAGTATGTTACCTTTCTTTTCCCACAATCTAATGTGTTCAAATATTAGTATAAATTAATATCCAATGTTTAACATTCTGAAAATGACCATTTATCCTTTCAGACAATTGTGTTAAATGATAATAAACAAGGGAAGAGCACATTACATTAAAGTGTTTTTTGTCAATGAGATAATTGCAGGAAAAGAACTACAGAAAATACTGCTTAATTTTATTTTCAAAGGAACTTAAAATCCATTTTTTGTTTTGTTTTGTTTTGTTTTGATTCCGTGAGTCGAACTCACAAATTCATACTTGCCAGACAGGCACTGTCCCACGGAGCTATATCCCCAGCCCTTAACACATATATTTCAGCTAAAGAGGTATAAACTTCACAAAATCATCCTGATAGCTTTTGAAGTTTTGGGTGAAAATGGCAAGAAAGAAATCATTTCAAAATAAGATCACTGTCCATTCAAGTTGTTGTGAAAGCCACCCAGGTTTCTAGGAACTGGTGGCCCATCAGAAAAATGCTACCAGTGAGATGGTGTTTCCAGTGGTGACACACAGAATCATCCTGCCTCCATCTCAAATTGCTGACTCCCATCATTTGAAAGGCTTCATAATGATGTACTGTGATTTGAATGAGTCTTCCAGAATTCATGTGTTGGAAACTTAGTCCCTAGTGGTGTCCTGTTAAGAGGTCAGACTTCAAAAGTGACCCAGTCATGCTATCTCCCCTGATGAATGGATTAATGTGGCTGTACCGAGAGTAGGTTCATTATATGCAAGCAAACTGCTGCAGAAGGAAAAAGTTCATCCCTTTTCCCTCTCTCTTTTCTCATGCTTTCTACCATATGATGATAAAGCAAGAAGGCCCTTGTAGATTTGATCCTTTAATCACTGACTTTCTTCTAGCCTCCAAAACCATGAGCCAGAAATACTCCGGTTCATTATAAATCACTCAGTCTGAGGTTTTCTGATGTAACAGCATAAAATGGACTAAAACGAGGTACAACTGTCAACACTGAGAAAGTCTGTCACTATCTCCAGCACATAGAAACGTTAGCAATGCCAGTGTCAGAGGGGCTGAGTTTTCTTCCCAGTGCTCGAGCGCAGAAAGGACACATGTTTACTCTTCTAAGTAAAGTGAAGGGTGTCTCTGTCCTTACCTGAATTACTTTTTAAAGGAATTAGATCTGTGTTTTTAAGTCCTCTTCTTCCATCAATATTTAAAACATGCATAAGATTTGCAATTTGAGCACATGGAAGAAGATGATTTTGTCTCTCCTTCTACTACAACACAGTCCGGGCTACTGAAAAACTGATTCAGAATTCAAGGTGTGTACATAGTGACTGCTAGAGTTATCAGACTTTTTCTGCAGCATCTAAGGTGCTCAGGCAGCAAGCTTTCCAGAGGTCGCGCTGACTTGGAGCCACCAGCTGGAGTGGAGAAAGATCCAGCACATTCTGACACCAGCCCGTCCCCTCCTTTGGAGTCAACCTCTTAGTTTCGTTAGCCTTCTAAGCTTGTGACCAAGTCCAAAGTCAGATCAAAAACTACATTATCCTAATTGTTTGCAAAATATATCTAGTTTTCTTTTTCTAATGCTTTTTAGGCTCCCATACCAAGACACAAATCCCTGACCAGCATTCTGGAAGGAGGAGGAAATACCAGTTCTCATTCTTAGGTAAATATCACCTCTCATGTCCAGCAGCTGGAGAAAACAACCATGGTTATTGACTCAATCAATTATCTTGCTATATTCTCTCTCTAGAGTGTACTTCTCATTTAAAAACGTCTTTCATCTCAGTATTCCTTAAGAGGGAGACTGATGAATTATTTACATGAGTACTCACCTGGATCTTCCTTACAGTCTGTTCTAATCTCTGTAAGCACGGGAGTATTTTCACCCAATTTATTTTAGCTGTTCAATAATCTGACCTTCACTGCTATTGAGTTTATCAGTCTCAGTCTTCTTCTGAGGTATATAGACATTTAATCACAACAAAAATTCCTCAATGATGTTAAGTCTTTCAACAGTTGTGATAATGTCAACATCTACCACTTATTAACAGTACACTTTAAAGAAATCCCAATTACCTTCTCTGAAGATATTCCTTCATTCGGTTTTTGAAAATGATCTAAATTTTCAATGCTACATTAATTCTTTCTTTCTATAAAAATCCTCCCGTACCTTCCATCTATCATACACATTCATTTGCTTCTAAGATAGCGTGGTAGATTTGAGGAAATGAAGGAGGAGGAGATTTCTACATCTCAGACTTTCATGATATAAATGATTATTTCCCTTTCATTCCACAGTACATATCTCAAGTTTTAGACATTCAGGCACTGAGATTAGGAAATTTAAGAATAGCCTTCTCAGACTTTCAAGTTTAGACTATTATCTTGAAAGTTTCAAATAAGTCAAAGTCTTTAGCTAGGTATAATAAGACAATCATTTCTCCTTCCTGATTCCACTTCTGCACCAATTTATACCTGCCTAAAGGTCTCTCCACATGCTATTGATATTAAAAATAAACCCTCATAATCAACTCAGAAAATCTTCTCAAACATAAAAGAAAAATGCAGTTTCATTGTTAAGTATTTAAGCAAATTATAATGTGCATAATACGCATCAGTAAAAAGATAGCAAAGTCAGAAAAATCTCACATTTTTATATAGAGAAGCAGACACAACACTTGACATGTACATTCTCAAAATAAAAGATAACTAATCTCATATAAGAACATTTGAGAGTCTCATTTGCTATATATTCTCCGTTAACTCGCAGTAAATTTACATGGTATTAGAAGTAGCTACAGAATTGAATTACTTGCTTTGATCCAAAACAAAACACAAATACTTCTAGAAATATAGGCATTTAAGTGATTTAAATTATGGCTCCAAGACCACTTAGTTAATGACCTCTAATTGTGTTCTAATTTGAATGAAGTATCACAGTAGTAAAGATAACTGATCTTCATGTTAACATAAAAATATTAAAGGAGTGAAAATAGAGTGTTTGAGAAAATTAATTTCATCTGCCATTTCTCCATATATTTGAACATACAAACTGAAGTCTGTTTCAAAGAAAACCCAGAGAATTAATAATAGACTGAGTCAGTGTGGTATAGTATGGATTCTTAAATTTCTATTTTTGAAGTTCTCTGTAATTGAACCGTTCTGTTTCTATCATGTTTTCTTTTGATTCTAAGGTAATCTTTGATGAATTGAAATATGTATAAAATCTGCAGAGTATTTAGAGGTTTTAGAGTAATTTACAGTAAATCCTGCTTATAATGTGTTTTTTGTTTGCTTTAAAACTCTGTGTGTGTGTGTGTGTGTTGTTTAACCTTGGTCTTATTTTTATTTTTAGGTGAAAGCAATATGCATTTAATAGAAACAAAGAATTATGATCTTTTTCAGATTATTAATATAGGGGTCAAATACTCTCTCTCTGTGCCGGGCAGTGGCTCTGAGCTGGAGCTCCTGTCAGCTGTGCAGTTCTGAGGGGAAATAGCCAGTACTCTGTGGCATGCAAGAGGCACATATTTCTAATGCATTTTTGCTTTTTTTGCTTAGCTTAGCTTGGCTTTGCTTTCCTTTTTTTTGATTAAATTTATTGATACAATTTATAGATACATAAAGATCATATTCATCATAGAGAATTTGTACCTATATATGATATATTTTGATTCCTCTTTTTTCCCAATTCCTTTAATTCCTATTCCTCTCCTGATTTGCAAAGTTTTGTTTCCATTTTATCTTTTATCATTTTTGTCATTTTTTTCTTCTTTCCTTCCCTTCTTCCCCTTCCCTAATTTCTCTTACCTTTTCAACAATTTCTTACTATTTCACAAGATCTATGTATATTTTGGTCCTTATTTACTCTTTCAATTTCTCACACCAAGGAGACATAAATCTGCTAGAAGAGGAAACAGGCAAACTCTTAAAGACATAGATGTAGGCAAAGATGCCATGAACAAAACACTGATCACATAGAAAATAATATAAGGACTCAACAGCTGAAATCTCATTCTATTAAAAAGCTTTTGCACAGGAAAAGAAATCAACAGAGCATAAAGACAACCCATACAGTGAGAAAAAAATTTTTCCTTGAGACAAAGGACTTATACCTAGAATACATAAAGAACTGAAAAAAATCTGACTGCCCAAATTGAGACTCAATCCAAAAATGGTCCTCTGAGATGAATACACACTTCTCAGAGGAAGAAATACAAATGGCAAATAAATGTTTGAAAAATTTTCGTCATCCCTGGTTTTTAGAAAGATGCAAGCTAAAACAATGCTGAGATTCCATATCACTCCAGAAAAAATGGCTATCATCAAGAAATCAACCAATATCAAATCCTGGAGGGATTATGGGGAAAAAGAATCTTTCTGCGCTGTTGGTAGTAGTGTAGACTGGTGCAATCAATGTGGAAATCAGTATAGAGGATTAGAGGTCCCACTTGATCCAGTTATTTCCCCCTCTGAGTATCTTTCTGAAAGCATTAAAAGCTTCATACCACAGTGACATATGCATACCCATGCTTATAGCAACACAGTTTGTAGTAGCTTAATCTTGGAAACAACCAAAATGTCCATCAACTGATGAATAGATGCAAAAGGCATGATTTTTTAATAAACAAGAGTACCACTCTGCCATAAAGAAGGATAAACGTGAGACATTTCTAGGTAAATGGTTGCACTTTGAACCCATAATCTTAAGTGAAATAAATCAGACACACATATGTAAACATTGTATTGTCTCCCTGGTGTGAGAAACTGAAGGAGTAAATAAAGAACAAAATATGCAATAGATACTATAAAAGAATAAAGACCTTGATTTTATTTCAAGAGAAAAAAGTCAGTCAAATTAAAATTGCAAAATATTTTGCACCAAATGTCAAACACCTTCAATTTGAACTAAAAATTTCAAATAGTTTATGAGATTGGTAGAAACATACTATTTAAAAGCAAACTGCTGAGCAATATATAAAGACATTTAAAGCTAAATAATAATTTAAGGTAATAAGTAGAAAATAAAATAATTCAGCCTCTGTACATAAAAGCAAATGACCACAATTGCAAGGTGTGACACAGCAACAACGATCATCAGTTTTCACCATCCACAGTATCTGTGTCACTTCTATGAAAATTTACTTTGCTTGGATGGTAATAAGGAACAACAGAAACTTTCAACTTACCAGCACAATTATCACAACAATCCAGAGAATCACTAAAAAATACACAACAGACTTCCTAAATTGTGTGTGATAGAACTTTATGTCCATTTGCTTCAAATGCAAGGCATGGAAATCTCTGCCTTCACATGTCCTCACTTTGAAATGGCAATTGTAAGTTCAATTTAAGGAAAGACTGATACTGATACCACCTGGACAAATCAAAGCTTAAAGTACTTATATAAAAAGGAATCATGCTCAAGTTCATAGCAGAGCAATGAATGCTATTCTCTAGAACATATTTAAAGAAAATGGACCCTAGTATCCTTATGAAGGGGGCTGACCACTTCAGTTCATGACTTACTAGGGAAACCCATGCAGATCATAAGATCATAACTTCTGCAAAAGTCAGTGTCCATCACACCCTCATCAACCTCTACATCTTCATCAAGGTGTCTTTTACACACACAGCTAGAGCCATTCTCATTTCAGGTTGTGTGGAAATATTCCAGGGAGTAGCTTATCTAGACCTAGCTCAGTTCATTTGTCACAATTCTGCAATTTGCTATTGGCCTAAATATCTCCTGAGGTGTATTTAGAAGAGCCCACAGAAGGGATGCAGTGTTTCCCAGTCTCCAGAGAAAAATGCAGCTTCATGGACAATATTCTCCTTACAGTTCAAAAAAGATCATCATCATCATCGTACCATCAGATCCTCAGACAGCTCTATATGCCTCTCTATGACAGATGGTCCTAATTCGAGGTACAATGGAGACAACGGAGGAGGGAGGGAGGGAGAAAAAGAGAGAAAGAGAAAAATCACATTTTCTTACAGAAGTCTAGCCTCCTGACTTTGACTTTGTTACATAAAGAGCCCAAGGGAAATTTTTCTTGAAACAATAAAAATGATTCATTTAGGTTTCAAAGATTTTTAGCTCATAAAAAAGCCTTACTCTCTTCTAGTATTGTTCATAATCAAGATATAAAACATATTAATGCTTTTTTACAAATAATTATTACATGAGATTATATTTGAGTTTGGAGATTTAAAAGTCATTTTATGAGAAATCGCTGAGTTGTTACTCATTTTGTCTGTAAAATAGAAGTAATATCATTAAAGGCCAGTTTAATTGCTTTGAAAAGTAATGTGACATTCGTTCTCTACACATTAGTCCCTCCAATGACTCTTTTTATAAAATTATTTCTCTTAGATCTAAAACCATTAAGACTTAAGCTTTTAATCTACTGGGAAGCATATGATTATTTACTCATTTATGAGAAATGAATTTCCGAGATTAACTAGAACACAAGTAATTTTTCGTATACAGACACAAGCACGTATGAAATTTATCAATCAAATGTTCCACATTTAACATGCGTCATAAGAGAAAAGCAAGCAAAACCTGCTGTATTGAGTAATCTTATCTCTAGAAATCCACAAAGATAGGTAGTGGTGTGACAACTATTGTGGAAACAAAGGATACTGAAGGTTAAAGATCTTGAGACAAGGAATTTTTTTAAATAAAGTTTTAGTCAGAGCTGCAAGTTTCACAATTGCCTTACCATTTTTTATAATAATTTTCTTCCCACACCCCAGATGATGCACACAGTTTCATACCTTCTTCAGTTTTTCTATTCAAATTGCCTTGGGTAGATACAGTGCGCAAAACTCAAAGGGAAAGTATCCCATCATGCTTTATGCTGGCCGTTACGAGTTTAGAGTAAGAGGTACCCAATTCAAAGGAGAGTGAATTGCTTAAATTTTTGCTAAAATATGGATGAAATTATATATTAGTTCAAGCAGCTAGAATAACACCACCAACAAAATAGACTAGGTAGCTTACACCTCAACAGTTCTTTCTCACAGTAACGGGGCACGGGCAGCCCAACTCCAGGGTACCGGCAATTGTACACCACATCCCGTCTACCAAGTCTCTACCTCCATTTGCTGCATTCGTTGCTGACACACCTACATATTAACTCAATACTGATCTTATCATAAAAGGTTCCTCACCCATGACTCATGAATGTGGAAAGAACACAAACATTTAGTCAATAACAAGTTGTCTGCAATTTTGTCAAAACTGTCAGTGGATAATTTGATAACATAAGGGAGCATTGAGGCATGGTTATAATTTCTTGATGCTCAGGTAAATGTGCCTATATATATATATATATATATATATATATATATATACACATATACTTGTGACTGCTACACAGTCTATTAGTCAGATGACTTTTCTTTGTGTGGGGTTCTGTTGCAATTAAATAATATACACCCAAGAACTGCTCTCAGTGTTAACAGTGGATCTCTCTTCTGCATCCTACATTATGGATTGCTTACAGCAGCAATGAGAAAGGCCAGGCCAATGTTTAAGACTCCACACAAGAGGAAAGAACAGTCACCTAAACTAAATCCTACATGAGATCATGTTTTAAAATTACAAGAAGTCTACTTAACTAGACAAATAGTAAATCAAATACTTCACCAAAACTCTTGATAAGCCTGTAAAAACATGATAAAAAGGATAGTCTATAAAAACATGATAAAAAGGATAGTTAGGAAAATGCTAAATCTGTATATGGCAGACAAATAACTGGTAACCAAGAAATATAATGCAGAGGACGAATTCTACATTGTTTCTTTTTTTCTTTTTTTTTTTTTGAGACTATCTGTGGTAATTTGTCTGGGTAGGAAGCCTGGAATATAAAAACAATCGATTTAAATATATATGTAATTGGAATACACTACAAAATCTAGTGCCAACTAATAAATGTCTGCAGATTTCATTTAAGCTGTGTTGTGGTAAAAACACTGTAGGAAACATTTTATTAAATATCCTAAAGAGTGGAATAAAACTTTATTGTTACAATCTAAGAAACTGCAGTCTTATTCCTGTTTTACACTATAACGTGTGATATATTTCCTTTTCCAGGTAAATTGTGATACAAATGATTAAAATGTATTCATTTGACTGATGATAAAAGTAAAAATTCCATGGATACTACACTATATGCTGAAAAATGATTCTTACTTGTTTATTCGTGAAGCTCACTCTTTTTCATAGCTAATGTATATGTGTATAATGTATCATTACAAATATATTTTGAAACTAATGTCTATTCTAAGCATTCATTACATATTTGATGTGTATTTTTATTGACATCTTATTTCCCTGCTAAGTGCACGTTGTACAATACTGTAGGAAGCTCTTGACAAAACAGGACATGAAATAAGGTGACAAGACTGTCACATAGGGAAGAAGCATGCTGTAAGTGTAGATTCAAATTAGAAATTTTTCATAGCAGGATAATAGAAATATTTACCTTGAATTATCAAAGAAATTAGGTTATGAACCTGAGATATAAATGATTAAAATTTTCACCAAAACTAGGAATTAAATAAAATAATTGTATGAATCTTATCAGGCTATCCTTCAAAATAATTAATAAAGACAATACATTACAATGAGAAAGTAAGACTGAAAGAGATTTAAGGAATACATTTTCCCCTTATTGGTATTAGATAATGATTTTTTATAAACTCAACCTTGATTGTCAAAATAAATGAACATGTAGAGTTAATAAAATCTCAATTTGAGTTTTACAAATATCTTCTCCATGAAAAGATTATGAATGCTACTTATGTGAACTTATTATATATGCTTTTCTGCATAAATAATTTATCATGTCAGCAAGGAGAAAATGAACTATGGCTTCTCATTTGGTTTGGATTATTCATGAATTAGAGGACAATGCTTTTGAAGAATTTTATGAAATACCATGCCTTAATGTATTTCACACTGGTTTAAAGTATAACATTCTCTGTTTTTTTCACCTTTTGACTACTGTCATTAACTAGGTTACCTTCATTGATGGTTTTATTCATTAAATGACCCCATTTTTGAAAAATAGAAGATTATTGGGCCACTATTAACTTTTTTAACCTCTGTAGGTCATTTTACAGGTATTATCTTCCATCCAATTTGTTTCTGCAGAATCTACATATTTAATATGAAGGAATTTTCTTTTCATAATATTTGTTCACTCATCCACATCATTAATAAAGTTATTAAGTGAGGACAAATCCAGGACCAGTACTCCCTTACCACCTTGAAATATGTGCTGATGCAGAGGTTGTATCTGATTTAATTTTTCAAGGATTATTGATGAATTAGTTCTCAGCAATGGAAATCTCTAGTACATATTTAAGAACATCTGATTCATTGTTCAGCAGAAAAATATTATGGAAAATAGAACCTAAAAAAAACATGTTTGGGACCAGAATGAGCAGAATTCAGGAACATTACATTTTTGAGGTGGTGTGGGCTACTATATGCAGAAGTCAGAAAAGAGAAGAAAGGAGAAGTTGGGAAATGACAATTTTACCTTTGCTCATTCATTAGAGCCAGTTCTGAAGTGTTTTCACTTTTTAAAGTTCTACAATAATGTATTTCTTAAAAATTGTTTTAAGTTAATAATAATAACTTTCATTCAATTACTGGTATAGAGTAGAACCTTTAGTTATGGAAGATAACCTTTAGTTATCTTCCTAATCTGAGATATCTAATTTCTTGTTATAAAAGTTATGCACAATTTGCAAAAGAATGCATTTTTGTTTTATTCCTACTTTGCTTAGTCTGTCTTTTTCAAAAAATAGTCTTACGTCTTTTATGCTAATGAAAAAATGGAAACCTATTAAACATGGAATTTTATATTTTCCTTAGTAAATTGAAGACTGAATAAAATGATATTTTCTTTTAGGGAATGGGGCATGTTTCATTAAACACAGTCCATTTTAGTAAGGATGTTGTTCCTTAAGCAACAAGAATAAGCATATATTACCCAAAAATACAACATAAAAAAGACACAGTTTTCAAAGATCATCTTGTTTCTTTATCTCTCTTCATTCTGAGAGCACCCATTAGTCTATAAAGTATGCCATAGGCAAGGATTAGTTTCCACATACACCCCAAATAAATTATCTATTCTCACCAACCATTTGCAAAACATGAAAAGTTAAGAAAATGTAACAATAATTACATGAAGAACTCAAACAATATGAATTTCATATCAATTACAGGTGTGATGTCTAGTGAAAGATATCACTGTTCAGCTGAGTAAATAGTAGAGTTAAATATGTTTTGAAAATCGGTAAGGTTGTTCACACAAAAATGTATCTTTATTTTTATTTTTGTAAAATTGATTCAGTTGAAAGACTAAGTAAGTGACTTACTGATTCAAATTTTTTATCTTTTCATTCCATATTTTTGAGATTTATAGACTAGTTTTCATACCAGCTAATCATAATTTTGTCAAGAGTCCATGTTTTTATTGTTGGAGTTCAGAAATTGATATTTCAGAATATGTTTTGGCATGTTGAGTATTTTAAACTAAAGATCTCAGAAGCAATCTCAAAAGCAAGTCTCTCTCACCTTTTTTTGTCTTCCTGTCTCCTACTCCTTTTCTTTCAACCTTGATGCATGAAAACATAATTTATCTTCTCCAAGGCAGGTCATAGAAACTAGAATCATTCTCCTCAAGAACAAACCATAAAAAACTACAAACATTGCTCTGAGGTGTGTGTTAAATATATTATACAGTTGGATCTATTATATACAGAGGCACAGAGGTAAGAAATTGAGCTAACTTATCCTGAAAAACTGTGTAAGACCAAAGACCATAGCATGACCATTAGAAAGAAGGAAAAACAATCACACATGTATAAATTACCTATTTGCCTTCTTCTTTTTTAAAACAGTAAAATCATATGGTCCTTCTTTGAGTTTTGTAGGTCGTATGTCCCCACCTGTTTTCTTGTGTGAGGTATGTAAGTTTGTATGCATTCTTTCCTGTTTATCCATGGCTTTTTTCAGACTCAGTTAATGAATCTTCCCAGGGAGCATTTGCAGTTCCCTACCTTCGATATCCTTACCAAAAACAAACTCAAAATAGATGATAGACCTGAATATAAAATCCAAACCTTTAAAACTCTAGAGAAAAATGTAGCGTTAACCTCTGAATCTGAAAGCACACCCAAAGAGTTGGCCCCCATCACTAAGCAGCCACCAGCAACTGAGCATGTCCCCTGCTTAGCCCCCTCCTCTGCGGTACATTTCCAGAAAGGGGGAAGAATCCTCTCCTACGTCTGGGACGCTGAACTCCACAGCCTGTTCGTTGATGGAAGTAGGGACGGTGTCCTGCAAACTGCTTGCCATGAAGATTATATATAACGTTCCAGAAAATTTAAAACCTAAAAATAGAAAGGAAAAAACAAAGAACGAACAAATCAAAACAAGCGTTTTCCAGAGTAGAGGGCAAGAGGATTGACTTCTTGAAGGATATAGGGAGTTCTAATTTTGGGGGTTTTTTTCTGACTTTTTAAAAAATAAGCAATGGGACCGTGCCACTTCTTACTCATGGTATTTTTTAACATCTCTTCATATTAGTAGGCGATTGTGTAATGAAAATGATAACTTTACCCTGTATAAATCTTACCTCGATAAAATTAAGTTACAAAAGGAGACTTTCTTTAACTATCAGACAATGATCTTCATTCCTCCCATTGACTAAAATGGCTTCGGTAGCTCTTTTTTCTTATTTGTTCAGCTTAAACTACAGTCTCGTTCAACGTTAGGTGCAAGCTTACCCCAGCCTCAGGGGAGGCCAGGCACCAAGTCTAGGGTAGCTTTTGTGAAAAATATTTGACTCTAGAGCTACATTGATTGGAAAACTTTCAAAGCATCCTGTGATATTTTACTTTGTGGCTTTGTATGATAATATGATCTTTGCCAAAACATTTTACTTATTATTATATTTGTCTATCACCTTTACTGTAAGACTTTAATCATTTTTACCTCAAGTTACATTTAATTTTTATTCCTACAAATGAATCAAGTAGTGTTTTATGATAATAGTCACATTTTTGATTAGTGACCCTTTCAATGGTGTCAGTTATTGGGACCCCTGCAGTGAGTCCTCAATCTCCTATCAAATGTTACAGTGAATGGCAGGAAGAATGAGAGCAAGAGACGAAATAGGGGTGCAGGCAAGAATGTGGGGTAACCAGTTGTGCTTTAAGAACAAAAGGCTGCAAGTCACCCAGATCCTCGGTATTTATTCATTACATCTGCGTCAAGGGCAATGAGTGAAGGGCAGTGGGAACAGGAATGGTGACTATGGTGGGCCAGGAAGAACAAAGCATTCTTTTTTTATTTTAAAGAGAATAGAACAAAACAAAACAAGACAAAACAAAGCAAAAGAAAACAGAATAGAGTCAAACATAATATAGCATTTCAAAACAGAACACTGCAAGCTATACAGGTTTTCAAGACAT
>RJWT010041415.1:0-12316 GCA_004365215.1 Cuniculus paca
GTCCCGAAGCCACGGGGACCCACGCGGCGCCCCACTCCGCGTTGCTGAGGCGCCGCCCCCTGATCCCCGGCTCACATCCCCGCCCCAGTCTGCTCGGTGCGGGGCAGCGGCGGCGGAGACAGAGGAGCGCAGGAGAGCAGGTGAGAGGGATGGGTGGGCAGGGAGCCGGGCTGCGTCCAGGCACTGACTTTCTGGGGTGTAGGACAGGGTAGCGCTGGAGTCCCCGAAGTCTCTGGCAGCCACAGCCGTCTAGGGTGTGCTGGGCTGGGAGAGGCTTGGGTGCCTGGGCTGGGAGAGGCTTGGCCATCAGGACTACGGGACTCATGCGCGGTTCTGCATGCCTGGGAGCACCGAGGTCTGCGTTTCTTGTGCCGGCTGGGAGGACCCATGGGCTCATCCCGAGCGCCCAAAGCACCCAAGAGCACCCAGCTCTGTCCAGACTGGGGAGGGTGGGGGAGTGGCTGCCGCTGGAGTCAGCGGTGATGCAGGACCAGACTGGGGCTGGACCTCGAGGGCAGAGCAGAGATCCCCCCCTGATGGCCTTCCTCAGGCAAGCCTGCGGAAGCACAGTGGAGAGCATCAGATGGACAGGTGGAAGGACAGACATCACCCCGAGGTGTGGGCCCAAGAGCCAAGGAGAAAGAGAGGCTGGCACAGGAAGCCATTCGGATGGGATCCCCGAGGCCTGCCTAGTGTTCTGCGGGCCGCAGAGCCAGCCAGAGCCAAAGGAGGTACAGGCTGCATCATCCTTAGGACCTTTGCCAGCTTGACCTTGCCCTGTGGACCCTCACTGCACTCGGCTGTACCCCCATCCCTAAGTCAGAGGCAGCCCCGCCATCTCTAGGCTTAGCTGGGCCTGACGACCACCGAGTTGGCACCCCCATGACAGCTTACAAGGGCATCACGTATTCCCCCAGTGTGGCCAGACAGAGCTGGGATCCTCTGTGCTGGGCCTGGTTCAGCTGTCTCTCTGCATGCTGTGCCCCAGAACCAGCTGAGTTGCCTGCCAGGGCCCGGGTTGTGGTTGGCTCTGGGTACCGGTGGTGGTGGAGGGATGGGCTCATCATCACCTTTGGACTCTTGGGAGAAAGTAGAGGCTGTGTGGGTGGAAGCCCCGGGTGTGTGGCTCTGCAGGCCTAGGCTTAGGGGACCTCAGGGCAGGAGGTGGTAGCCCGCTGCCCTAAGAACCGGCCTCTGCCCCTCTTGGCCTGGCTCACTTCTCCTACACCTTCCAGACTGATCTGCCCAGCCCCAGGCTGCTGGGTGGCTCTGAGGGGTCCTGGCCACCCTCCCTCCACATTCTCATGGTGCCTACACTTGCGGCCTGCACAACAGACCCTGCTCAAGTCACAGCTGTCTAGCAAGTCCAAGGATCCTCCTCACCATCCCAGACACATCGTGGAGCTCAGGGCCTCAAGGGCCTGGAGTCATCCTTGCATTCATCTGCATGAGCCCACAAGCCTTTCTTTCCACCCTTACATCACACCAGGTCCCCCGCCAGCCCCCAGAGATGGAGCACTGAGCCTGTAGGTTTCGTCCTATCCGTGAGAAGCTCACAGTCTGGTGGGGAGAGAGATTATAACCCACCAAGCACACATCAGCTGGACCCAGGAGGAGGGAAGCTGGTGGCCCCTGGTACATAGGGAGTGGGCCAGCCAGGTCCCCTCCGGGGCTGCACTGGGGCAATCAGTGGCCTTGGGGGCTGCAGCCTCTTGACCATAGGTCCCAGCTGTAGGCTTTCCCCAGGACCCACACTTTCCCACTGTGGTCTGGGGCAAGTCTGGATTCAAGATTGGAGCCAGGCCTACATGGAGGCTCCTGAGTACTCTGGTCAGCCTGTGGCCTCCTGTAGGCAGGACCAGGCTGTGGGACGTGAAGGTCACGGCAGAACCAGGTGACTGCGTGTTGACGCCTTGCCTTCTCTGTCCCCAGGTACCTCTGTCCCAGCACCTCTGCTACCTGGGACCTGGAGTTGCCAAGATGCCCATCTTGGAAAAAGGCCCCCGTGAAGTGGCTGCAAAAACTCCCAGCAGTGAGGAGGAGCCTGTGAGTCACGTTTGGGGCCCCCTCTCCTCCCTCTGCTTGGTGGCAAGGGAGCCTGGCCCTCAGCTGTCACCTGTGCCTGGGCAGAGCCTGCATGTGCTGGGGTGGTCGGGAGCCCTGGGGATGCCGAGATCACTTTGCTAATCCTGGGTCTAGGGAGAGCTGCCGCCCGTCCTGGTTCTACTTCCAGTGGCTCTGAGCACGGTGCAGCAGGTCGGGGTGAGGCTGACTCCCTGTGCCAAGCCCTGCTCCCCCCAGCTGCTGCCACACTCAGCCCTGGGGCACCAGGCACCATCTCCTCCACTGGTCACAGGCAGCGCCCCCTGCTGGGCGGGCACCCTCTGCCCATCCTGCCCAGCCTCCGTGATAAAGGTTGGTTCTCACACTGGCTCCTCCTGCCCTTCCCACCCTCCGACCTCCCAGGCCCCCACAAACCCAAGAGGAGGAGGGACAGGCGTGAGCGGGGAACTGGGGGGTGCAGCTCTAGCTCACTGGGGGTGCTGAGCAGGCTGCATGCTGCCCAGACCTGTCCTCTCCTGGTCTGACACCCCACCTGCCAGAGCTGTGGAGGCAGGATCAGACAGGCAGGGACTGTCACCCACCTTCGGCGTGCGCGCGCACGCTTGCTCCTCTGCACCCGGGATGCGAGGACCCTCCACTCTGCTGCCTCAGGGGGACTCAGCCAGCCCACTGAGGAGCGGCCTTGCAGGCAGGCAGCCCACTGCATGCCAGTGGTGTATAACTTTTTTTTTTTGTACCAGGGATCAAACTCACAACCTTGCGCTTGCCAGGCAGGCACTTAGGTCACTGAGCTAAATTCCCAGCTGTTTTGTTTTGCTTTGTTGTGTTTGGAGGTAGGTCTGGCCATGTAGCCCAGGCTGGCGTCAAACTCACAGTGAGCCTCCTGCCTCAGCCTTCTAAGTGCTGGGACTGCACACGTGCACTACCACGTTGCACAATTTAAGCAGGGATGTGAAAAGTCTTCCAGTCAGGAGCCAAATGAGGGAGCAGGAAAGGAGGTGTGGTGGGGGAGGGAGTGAGGGGGAAAGGCAGAGAAAGACCCAAAAGTGACATGCGAACAGACTGTCTTCCGGCAGGACTACTTCTGTCACTGTGTGCCTCAGTTTCCTCACATGTACGTGGGGGAAGTCCCTGTCCCGGCTCTGTGACCCCCGAGGTGAACATGCTGTCCAGCAGGCAGCACCGTGCCCACCAGGAAGAAGTGACCCTGGCCGCGCTCTGGATTTAGGATTTAGGGTTTCTTCCGGAAGAAGAGGCTGGAGCGTCACATCATTTTCAGTGCCTACTTGGGGCCGGGTTTCCCTTGCTGAGTTCCCTCCATGCCTGTCTGGTGGTGCTGTGGTGAGGCACTTGGGGGGCCCCATGAGGGGGAGCTTGGGATGCTGGCCTCTCCCAAGGTGTCATCTGGCTCTGATTGGTCACCCGGGCAGCACGGACCCATGCCTCCCACCACAGCCCCCCCGGAGTGCCCAGCCCTCTTCCTAAATGAGGCATGACCACCACAACAGTGTCAGTGATGGCGGGCACGCACCCATCCAGTAGGGTGGGAGCACTTTCCTGTGGGGATCCCCGGGGCCCTTGGGAGCTAAGGGAAGAAGCCAAAACACTGGCAAGGTCCGCAGAAGGCCTGGGCAGGAGCCAGGTGGGTCTGATGCCACCAGCCAGGTTTTCCTCTGCCCATTGTGCTCTCCTGGGCCCCAAGCATAGTGGCAGCAGCGACAGCAAACAGGAGCATCTGACCCTCAGCTACCGGCCCCAGGCTAGGGAGCAGGGGTGGGGACAGAGCGAGGTGCTCACCGGGCACAGGCGCCAGCCCACGTAGGGATGATGAATGTCTGTGCCCTGTCCACCAGGGGCTGCCCAAGCTGCCAGTGCCTCCCCTGCAGCAGACACTGGCCACCTACCTGCGGAGCATGCGGCACCTGGTGCCCGAGGAGCAGTTCCTAAGGAGCCAGGCCATCGTGCAGCGCTTTGGGGCCCCCGGTGGCCTCGGAGAGACCCTGCAGCAGAAACTTTTGGAGCGGCAGAAGAAGACGGCCAACTGGGTGAGCACTGATGGGGACTCCAGGGACAGGGGCAGGAGGTGGACGGGGGACAGGCAGAGGGGTTTGGGAGGGGACAGGTAGGTGACACAGATGGAGCAGAAGGGGGGACCAGGGTGGGGGACAGATGGGGACAGAAGGGTAGCAGCACGGGTTGGGTGGACAAGGTGAGACTGAGGGACAGCAGGGTGAGAGACAGGGCTGGGAAAGAGAGGGGACAGGCAGGGACAGACACGGATGGATAGAGGACAGGAGTAAGGGGAGACGGGGTGGAGAGCGTCAGGAGAGACAGGACAATGATGGGGGAGGGGTGGTGTGAGCCAGAGACGACGGACAGGCATGGCGAACTCAACCAGAGCTGGGTGTTTTGTGGAATGACTGTGCGAGCCCAGTCCCCCTCAGGGCTCAGGATGGGGCTGGCAGACTCCACCGGCAGGGTGCCCCATTTTGGGGGTGCGGCCGTTGGGTGACAGGGCTCCTTCCTGTGCTCTTGGCAGGTGTCCGAGTACTGGCTGAATGACATGTATCTCAACAACCGCCTGGCCCTGCCGGTCAACTCCAGCCCTGCCGTGATCTTCGCCCGGCAGCCCTTCCAGGACCCCAGTGACCAGCTCAGGTGCAGCCCCTGGGTGACTGGGACGTGCCACTGCCCCCAGGGCCAGGCACTCCAGGGCTCAGTCGGGGAGGTGCCCTCATTGCCATCTGTCTGGGCTGGCTGGGTCGGCAGTCGGCTGGGTTCCGTCTCAGACCTGGATGGGGCAGGCCATGGTGGGGACGTCAGGAGGAGGGCAGGTCACGGTGGGCTAAGGACAGGACAGGACAATCGGCCAGGAGTCCCCACGTCTGCTCCCGGCCAGGCCAGCAGCCCTTCCTCTGCAGCAAGCTCTCTGTGGATGGGTGGATGTGGGCAGGGCTCTCCAGCTGAAACCAGGCCTCACCGCCTGCACGTGGGGAGGGAGTGATGCAGTGCCCTGCACGGATCCCTGGGCCTCTTCTGGCACGGCACGCGCGTTCCATTTCGTTAGCCACTGAAGGGCAAATGATGGACTTTTCCTGAGACTGGGTTTCCCAGAACCCCAGGGCACTTGCCCTGTCCAGCCCCTGTGCTGGCCTTCCCCAGGGAAAGCTCTAGCCCTGACCATCCAGCCCTTGCCCATGGCTTCTCTTGGCTCCTCTCCCTCCTCCTCCTCCAGGGGATTCTGGTTTCCCCTCTTCCCTGCAGAGCTGGCTGCTCCACCCCGGTTCTCACCAAAGGACCATTTTTAATCCCAGACAGCATGGTGGTGGGGCTGGGGGGCAGCAGAAACCAGGTCCTATTAGCTTGGAGGGGTGGTATATAATGGATGATGGCTGCATTTGGAACAGAAGAAGGGTGGAGAAAGCAGAGAAGGAGGAAAGTAGGACAAGGAAGGAAGGGAGGAAGGGAGGGAGGAAGAGAGGAAGGAAGGAAGGAAGGAAGGAAGGAAGGGAGGAAGGGAGGAAGGAAGGGAGGAAGGAAAGAGGAAAGGAGGAGGGAGGCCTGGAGGAGAGGGGAGCGGGAGGGGGCCCGCTCAGGCCCGTCTGTCTCTGCAGGTTTGCAGCCAGCCTCATCTCAGGTGTGCTCAGCTACAAGGCCCTGCTGGACAGGTAGGCCAGCCCAGTGTGGAAGGGCAGTGCCCTGTGTGGCACAGCCAGGGAGCTTGGGAGGACAGGGACCCCCCTTTCCCCCTCCGTGTTCCTGGCCTGAGTCACAGAGCCAATGTCCCCTGCCGCCTGCTCAGCATCAGGATGTCCAGGAGTCCCCTGGCCTGACCTGGAAGGGCCCCTCTTGCTTGTTTGGACCTCAAACGCCCCCATCTCCCTACTTCTGTGCCCACAGGGGCGTGAATCGGGCCAGGCAGAGGAGGAGGAAGAGAGGAGGCGGTGGGGTAAAGTGATGCTGGGTGTTGAAGTGGATCCACCTCTTGTCTTTGCCCACCCCGGGCTGAAGGCTTGGGCCTGTGGCTGCTCTGAGAGGAGGGCGGGGCTCCAGATGCAAAGGCAGAGAGGCCCTGGGCCAGCAGACCTGGGTCTGCACTCAGACTCCGCGGTAGTGGGCGTGTGCACCTCGGGGAAGGCCGATGAAGCTTCCAAAGGGTTTCATTGGGCCAAGAGGGCAATGCCAACCCTACCCCTGCCGCTGGGGCCTAGGACTGGCCTTGGCCACCTCTCCTGCCTCTTCTTCACTCAGCTCCCACCCCATCCATCTCCTTTCTGCCTTCAAATGTGCTTCTCAAACTTTCTCTTGGGGAGAACCATTTTTTAAAGAATTATTAGAAAAATGTTATAAAGGCATCAAATACAAGAACTTGTTTATTACGGAATTCCATAGACATAAGATTCCCACCACGTTGCTGAGCATGTGTCTGCCACTCACCTTGTCGTGGGACAGCCATGAGGTTTGGGTTGAGAGGCAGTTCGTGGGACACTCCACCCTGCCTACCCCCACACAGCCTCTTAGTCAGAGGGGCTCATTGTGCCCACCCATGGCCATCTCCTCCCACTCCCACCAGTCACCCAGTACCACTGGCTGAAATTCTCTTTACCAGACCGCTACTTGTGGTCTACTCTCCACCATGCACCCCAAGACTCACATCATCAGAGCAGGAAAATTGTATGCTGTCTGCTACTAGATTCTCAGCCTGGTGCCTGACATCTAGGAGGTGCTTAGCAAATACACGTTGGCTTCTGAAAGGGTGAAAGCATGGATGGGTGAGTGGGGAGTGGTAGATGGGTGGATGCATGGATGCATGGATGAATAAATGAATGAGTGGGTGGTAACTGAGTGGATGGATGAATGGCGGGTAGATGGGTAGGTAAATGGGTGGAAGGATGGACAGGGGGATGGTAGCTGGATGTGTGGGAGCTGAATAGATATATGGTAGCTAAATGAATGGATAGTGAGTTGAGAGGTGGGTTGGTGAATGAATGGATGGGTGGTGGGTGGATGGTGAGTGGATAGATGGATAGATGGATGGATGCATACTAGATGGTTGGATGTTGGATGGACGGATGGATAGTACATGGATGGATGGATGGTAGATAGATGGATACATGGATAAGTAGATGCAAGATGGTGGGTGGATGGATGAATAGAGAATGGACAGATGCAAGGTGTCTGGCTGAGCAGACAGATAGGTGGATGGATAGATAATTGATGGATGATTGGATGCATGGTGGATATGTGGATGGAAGGGAGGGAAAATGACAGACACAGTTGTGCAGAGACCACAGGACAAAGAAAATGTTCTGCCTTGAACTCAGAGGAGACTTCTGGAAGAGATAATAAGGAGGAGGCTCTAGAGGGAGAGGAAGCAGAACAGCAGAGTTCAGAGTAGAGGTGAAAGCATGCCAAGCAAAGACCAGCACAGGCAAAAGCACTGAGGCTCAACAGCAGATGCATTTTCACGTGCTGTGCGTGAGCTGGGTGAGGGTAGAGTAGCAGGGGAAACCCCGAGGGTCTCCATGGGCCTCAGAAACAGGGTGCTCTGCTATTTCCAAGCATGGGGCATCGAGCGCTGCCACTGACGTCATAAAGCAGGGCTGAGTTTGGTGCCGTTTTCCTTAACCAAGGTACAGCAGAGTGCTGGTCCTGTGCTGCATGGTAGAGCACTTCCTTGACATGCCCAGGCCCTCAGTTTTAACCTTTGTACCCCCCAAAGTTATAATAGAGCCAATTCTGATGTCCCCTCTCCCCCGCCCCCTCTCACGGCTGCCGGCCTCTCCTCCCTTCTCCAGCCACTCCATCCCCACAGACTGTGCCACAGGCCAGCTCTCGGGGCAGCCGCTCTGCATGAAGCAGTACCATGGACTCTTCTCCTCCTACCGACTGCCTGGCCACACCCAGGACACTCTGGTAGCCCAGAAGAGCAGCATCATGCCGGAGCCTGAGCACGTCATCGTGGCCTGCTGCAACCAGGTGAGTGGCCCTTTGCAGCCACCGTACCTTCGTGGGCCTGGGGAAGGCACGGAGCTGGTGGTGCCTGGTGTGCTCATCCATCCTTGCTCTGAAGGTGCCCAGACTCACATGGTGAGCTGGGGTCCAGCGGCCCCATCACTCCCTGTTCTCTTGGTTAGGAAGGGGCTGGTCACCATTAGAGAATCCTTGTCCCCGCCCTGCTCTCACTTCAGCCCCAGGAGCCAGGTCAGGGTGGCCAGGGAGCCCAGCATGGTCATTGAGCCACCTCTGCACAGTCACCAGTCCTGAGACTTCCTGGAGACTATACAAAGACACACAGACAGGCAGATAGACAGACGGCGCTAAGGGCTAATGGACGAGACTCTCACAAGCACCGGCCATGGGCCAGTGCTCACCCCTCATTCATGCCATTGAACTCACTGTGATGCAGAGAAGCCAGCAGGTCTCCCTCTGATACACAGGAAGTGGGGGCCCAGGCCTGGCCAGCACCCCAAGGTGTTGACCAAAGTCAGTCTTCAGACAGGTTCCATGGAGCCAGGAAGAGCCCCACGTGGGCTCCTGAACCTTTCCGGTGTCTGCCATGCTATGTGTTGTTTGTTGAGGCTTTGCAAAATATTGCACATGACAAAAGCCTTCTTTTTTTGGCTTAATTTTTGGGGTGTTTGCATGGTTTGGTGCTTTTCACTAAACCCAAGTCTGATGACCTGTTCGGAACCCCCTCACACCTGCTGTGTGCTGTTCTAGTGTTTTCCCCATGGACTTTCTTTTCACATGTCCAGTAAATTAGTGCTCAGTGGAAGTCTGTCCTCTGAGGGTGGCTGTGACCCCCATCCCAGGCATCCCTGTAATTCCCAGCAGCACCCACACAAGGAAACCTTTCTCCTCCTTGCCAACAAGTCAAACCCAGTACCCCCGCCCCCCTATTCTAGCAACCACTTCGGGGCTCCTGCTCCCACCCGGCCTGGGGACACTGTGCAGGGTGGTGCAGGGGCTCCCGTCCGTCCATCAGCTGCCAAAGATCCTCTGCCTTCATGAAGCCCAGGCTCTGGCCTTTGGAGCTGCAGCGTGCTGGCGCTGTGCAGCACCTATGTGGGCACACGTGTGTGCACAGGAATACACAGAACATTTTGCACACAGGTTTTCAGTGTTGCCCACACCTGGCCTGCTGGCTTGTTTCTCTCCACATTCACCTATGTGTTCGAGGCCCAACCCTGTGGCTTCATGTGGAACTGTCATTCTAGTCCCTTCTGCACTGGATGAGGACACGATTTCCCACAGGCACTCAAAGTTTCGTGTGGACTTTCCCCACCTGGGGGAGGCTCTGCTGCTGTTGAGCTAACGCAGACAGACAGATGGGCACATGTTCCTTCCCATGGCTCAGGATGCAGGGTGTCTCTGTGCCTTAGGCAAAACTCTGTGTGTGTAGCACCACTGAGCCACAGGTACACGCATTTCCCCTCTGAGAAACGACACCCTCCAACAGTGGCTGTGGCAGTTTGCACCTCAGTGCCCCAAACACAGTGGGTGCACATGAGCTAGGAGCAACATAGCCTGATTTTTTTTTGTTTTTGTTTTTTTGTTTTTGCTTTTTTGTTGGCGGGGGGGCTCAGTTTAACCAGCCTTCTTTGAGGGGGCAGTGTGGAGTCCAGCACAGTCAACGGCATGGAACTGTTCCACAAATTGAGGTAACTCAGAACCCCAAACACCCTGGGAGGCTGGGGCTAAGTGTCCCCCATCCTGGACTCTCTCGGAAGGCTCACTGAAGGCCTGTGACCCAGCTCACGGCCCCAAGTGACTGTTCCCTGTGTCCCTGTAGTTCTTTGTCCTGGATGTGGTCATCAACTTCCGCCGTCTCGGTGAGGGGGATCTGCTCACCCAGCTGAGAAAGATTGTCAAGATGGCTTCCAATGAGGACGAACGCTTGCCTCCCATCGGCCTGCTGACGTCAGATGGGAGGAGTGAGTGGGCAGAGGCCAGGACGGCCCTTGTGAAAGGTCAGCGCTTGGTGCTTACCTCCCACGTGGCATTGGGGGTGACACTAACTTTCCTGGGAGGCTGAGGAGCACTGGGACTGTGTGGACATCGGGATGCCAGGAAGGGGTTCTGAGCAGGAGGAAGGAAGGTCGCGTGTGGTGGTGGCTGTGGTTTCCTGGTGGGCTGCCTGTGCTCTTTTAGGGATTGGGGTCACTGGGAGTGCAGTTGGGTGGGGCTTCTGGGTGGAGCCAGCTCTGGGAGGGTCGCTGGCCTCCTTTGCCAGAAGTATTGTCCAAGGACATTTCCTCTTCAAGTCCGTCCTCAGCCCTCCAGATGCCCTCTGCTCCTATGAAAGCTTCCACATGTTCCCATGTGAAAGCTGGCAGCCTTGAAATGTTTCTGTGGTCTTCTGGAAACTGCTTTTCAGACCAGAGCCAGCCTGGGTTGGAGCAGGATGGAGCACCTTCCTTTCCTGCCCACAATGAGAAGCAGGGTTCCAGGGGGTCCTACCCGCCCCTAGAGATGGCCCCAGGTCAGGCAGTCACTTGGCCACCCTGTGTCTACACAGAAGACTCTGGTGGGCCTGGGGGTGAGGGACGGATGGACAGGTCCTGCCCTGTGTATCCCAGTGCAGGATCAGGCTGGAAGGTGTCGGGAGGGGACCCAAGCACCAGAGACTGCCTGACCTATGTAAGGCAGTGGAGACTGTGGGTGCTGAACTGGTGCTCTAGGACTCCAAGGTGTGAGAGGAGCCAGAGGGGGCAGAGGACGGCATCCAGGCAGATAGACAAATGGAGGCAAAGCCACCATTCAGCTCAGTTGTATTTGTCACTGCCTGGGGGCCACAGGAGAGTGGCTGCCAGCAAAGATGGCCAGGAGGGACATCCTAGCCCCTGGTTCTCTGATGCCCTTAGAGATCCCTCTTTCTAGAAGCCTCTTCCCTACCCTCCCAAAGGGCTCAAGACCCCTGCCGTGCACTGTCCCTCGCCTTGGCCGTCGGCCACCGTCACCTTGGCTATGCGTCGCTAGCATTCTCAGGGCAGCTTTGCCCACGTTTGTCTGATGAACGTGAATGTGAAGTTCGGGGCCCGTGTGGTTGGACTTCTCTGCTGTTAGCGTGCTGGGCCAGGGCTGGTGTCCTCCCCATTCCGCTGGGCAGTTACAGCAGCTGCCCAGTTGTTGATCAAACAAAAGAACGAAGGGCGACTCGGGTGCTGGCCACGGACGTGCTTCCTCCTTGCCCGTGAATAGACTTTCATCCAGTTGTTGGGCACCCGCTGCCTGCTCTTCTAAATGGAGAGCTTCAGGGCCGCCAGGCGGTGTGAGCGGACTCTGTTCTCCTGGATCTGACCACTCTGCCTGGGATTAATCGCTTCCCATGCCAGAGTGAGTTAATTCCCGCGGGGGCCTTGGTGAAATCACATCCCCTGCCTCGCCCCTCCAGGGACAAGGCAGGCATCAAAATAATCGCCTGTTTCCAGCCCGCTTTCCACTTTATTAGCAGGCCAGGCCCTCGACACTGACCGGGATTGCCTGGAGGCCTGAGTGCTTGGGCTGCACTCATCGGAATTAATTTGTTAATGGCTCTGGAGCTGGCGTCTGAATGGAATAGCTGTTTCTGAGGGAAAGGAGAGAGCACATTGCTCCCGCTGGGCCAGCGGACTCATCCAATTAGCACCCCTGACTGACCCCCTCCCCCGCCCCCAGAGAGGACAAAGGGTGACCCTTGCTGAGCATTGCTGTTTCAGAGTGGAAGACAGTGGTGGCGTGGGCAGGGTTGGGAGCGAGATGGGAAGGCACGGGTGGATCCCAGTGTAGCTCAAAGCCTTGGGAAGGAGACAGGAGAGAGAGGGAGGGGGAGACTGCCAAGCAGGTGGGCACTGTTTGCGGAGCTGGGGGGCACACAGGGAGCTGGCGCGGTGCGTCTGACCTGTGACCCATGGAGTGATCCAGTGATGTCCGGTTAGATCTATGTGTCGGGGTGCTGGGAGAGGCCACTACAGAGATAAATTTGAGAGCCATCAGCACCTAAATGACATTTCAAGTCATGAGCTTGAGTGAGATCATCTAGAAATAGGAGAGCAGGGTCCTGGGGGTCAGGGAGAGAAAGATGCAGAGGGGGCTGAGAGGCAGCAGGTCATGGAGCAAAGGAAAACCAGGACCGCAGCATCCAGAGATGCAGCGGGGCCGGCCAGGCACGGGCTGCTGCCCAGGGCTGACAGAAGGACAGGACAGGCAGGGACACAAGGCTGGAGCGGCAGGAAGGAAGGGTGGCTGTGTGTGGACTGGCTGGCCCATG
>RJWT010041416.1:0-12326 GCA_004365215.1 Cuniculus paca
TATACCTTGACTTTTTTTTGTCTGTCAGCATGATTTGTATCAAAAGAGCCATCTGTGTTAGGAACTTACTGTATATTCAGATCATTATATCTAATGGTCGTTTTATAGGCATGAATGAGGAAGAAGGGATAATGCTGAAGGCAATTATGTTTCATTATTCTATTATTATTCCTAGCTGCTGCACGGTTTATCATGTGGCACATATTCAAAACTTTGCCGTTTCATTATATCAGTGATGGACATGTCTACCACAGCTTTCCTCACCACAACACTTCTCCAACCAATAGTGTTCCTCAAGTGCTTCCAGGTGAAATCAGCCCCAGATACAAATTACTGAGATGAAGGTGTGTCCATGTTGAATTTTATGAATATAGTTTGTTTACTCCCCAGCATATCTGCACTGGTCCAGTCTCCAAAATTGCAGTTCTTCTTCTAAGATCTATTTGAAATCTTGTTAATGTGTAACTTTCTAGCATTGCTCATTTGAGAAATGAGAAGTGACTCAGCTCATATTTACATTTCTTGATAACTAAGATCTGAATTGTGAATCTACCGGAAATCTACCATTTTATATGTTGCTTCATTTTCGTTTTTCACAGTAGTGAGCTAGCTTCTCCAATACCAACTACTGAGCAGTCTGGTGGTTCCTTCTTTGTGTGGTGTCTCCATGCTGTTACTATGTATACATGAGTTTGTCTCTAATTTTTTTTCTAAGATTTGCTTACATTTGTCTCTTTGCACATCTTAAAAATTCTTTCTACATATGAAAAGACCTGATAGACATAAAGAGAACATTTCAAGTAATACCACCAAAAAATACAGTCCTCTTAAGAGCACACAGTTTGATTGCCATGATGCATAATATATTAAATCTTCAAGCATATATTCAAACATTGCAAAGATTTTGATAGTATCATGTATATTTCCAATCACACTAATGTGAGTGTAGATATTGATAGTGGGATGTACTGCAGAAAATTTCCAAATATAAGAAATTAAACAGTGTAGCTGAGACATCCCAAATAAACTACCTACACTAGAAAGTTCAGAAAAGCTAAGCTCAAATTTTGTAGAAAAAAGACAATAACAAAGATTGCAGCAGAAATAAGTTAAACACAGAGTAGAGAAAAAAATCAATTAAAATAATTAGTGTTTTTAAAAAGATCAACAAAATTGGTCAAACTTTACTGAGGTTAAGAAAGAAAGAGAACTCTACTCATAGCAGACTGGAAAGAAGATGTACTACAAGTGATACTATGGAAACACAAAGAATCAGGAAATACAAGTACACAACAGCAATTGGTTATGTTAGAAGAAATGGGTAAGGTTTTAGAAACATAAAACTTAACAAAAGTAAATTACGAGATAATAAATACATAAACCAAACAGTAACAAGGAGAATGAATCAGTAACTAAAAGTCTTCCATCAAGGTAAGCCCCCAAACAGATAAATTCATGACCAAATTCTATAAAATATTAGAACTAATAAAAATCCTTCACAAAGTATCACAAAAATTTAAAGAAGAGGAAATATTCCCACATTTACTTATGATGTTAGTATTATTCTGATAGCAAACAAGACAGCACAATTGTATTGTTTCTTGTAGAAAGGAAAACAAGAGATGAGCATTCCTGCTAAATATAGTTGAAAAAATTAGAAAAACATGCTAGTAAAAAGAATTGCATACCTTCTTGGAAGAAACATTTTTCATGATCAAGTTGGATTTATTTCTGGAGTACAAGAATGATTTAATACACTCAAATCAGTGAGTATGTGATATCTTATTAACAGAAAGAAGGACAAAAATAATAACCATGTCATTAGAAGCAGAAAAAAACAGGTGATGAAATTTAATGTCCTTTAGATATTAAAAAACTTTCAAAAAAGTTAGATGAGATAGGAGCATAGTGGAACATAATATGGTCCATGGAGAAATGAGTCCACAGTTAGTGGGGAAAAGCTTAAAACTTCTGTAAGTTCAAGAGCAAAACAAAGATAATCATTCCTGCCACTTCTTTCCAACGTTATATTTTAACCTTAGCAAGAGCAATTATACAACAAAAAGAAGTAAAAGTCATTCAAATAAGAAATATGAAAGAAAATATGTCTTTGTTTTTAAGATGGCATGATCTTATCTGTAGAAATCCCTAAAGACACTACTAAAAAAACTTAGAAGTAAAAAATTACTAGTATGAAATTGTAGGATAGAAAATGAGGACATAAAATTTATTTGCATTTCTATCCTTCACACTAAGATGTTTTAAAAAAGAAGTGAAGAAAATATTTCTATTCTTAGTAGGTACCAAGTTATATATAAAATAGAAAAATTTAATTGAGTTGTGAAAATCTGTATAATAATAACTCTAAAACATTGGTCAAAGAAATCCTGGAAGACACACATAGAAAGATACTGTATTCAAGAATTGGTCGAATAAATAATGTTCAATTGTTTGAAGTGCTCAAAACAATATATAGTATCATTGCAATCCCTATAAAAATTCTAAAGTGGTGGAGAGACTTCATCAGTTATCAAATTGCTGTAAATATTGCCAAAAGTTTATTCCTTCTAATTGAAATAGCCTGTAAATCATTTTTCTCATTTCCTATCAGACACTTGGATCTGAAAGTATTAACTACTGATTAATTAAATTTTAATAGGAAGCAATGGTATAACACAAACACTTGATCAGAGTTTGAGTGATCTTACAAACTCAACTCACTTTTAGAATTGGATTTAACTGGACTTCAACAACAAAGTTTTCCCTTAATCTATCAATGATAAACCTTCTTACATAACTTAGAAATCAGGAATTTAAGAAAAGCAATTTAGCATCAAGGAAAGAAATGGTCATAAGTTTCTGGCAAAGGATAGGCTATAAAAGTTTTACTTTACAAAGAGAAAGAGAAAATTTCAGAGGGAGATGTAGCAGGATGTTATACTCAATTCTTTGCACAAATTCCAGGAAAAATAATTTCAAGTAATTTTCATGGGGAAATCAGTGAATGAGAAGAAAGAAAGAAACCAAGATGATGCTCCTGCTCCTGCTGGTATACCTCTTTTTGCTGATATTAAAATGGTTACCAACTTAGTAGTATTATATAATAGGTGGTTACAAAGACCATGAAAGAAGAGAATGACAGGCAAACATATATTTATAGGTCAAACATATTTTGGTGGTGTGTTGCATTAAATCAGGGTGATGAAAGGAAATGATGAAAGATCAGATTATGGGGGCAGATGCTTAGGTATTTAGAAAAATATAGCTTTATTTTCTTAAAGGCTTCTGAAAATGACTAGAGAAGTAGGAAGCACATTACGAATTCCTAACAAAATGAATGTACACAGAATATACTCATTTTAGGCACTTGGTTATAAAACAAGAGAACAGGGTCCACGTGAGCTATAACTCATCCATCCCAGTTGAGTATATAAAGGCGGGGAAGAGTGATGACATTTACACTTGAGAAACAGCCTCCTACTCCTCAACTAAAATCTCATCTCCTGACACCATGTGTTACAAGTACTATGGAAACTCTTGCGGGGGCTGTGGATATGGCTCTGGCTGTGGATATGGGTATGGATATAGATCTGGTTGTAGCTATGGCCATGGATATGGCTCTGGCTGTGGCTACGACTGTGGATATGGCTCTGGCTGTGGCTATGGTTGTGGATACGGCTCTGGCTGCTGTAGCTACCGACCCTTTTGCTACCGAACATGCTACTCCTCTTGCTGCTAATCACCATGGCAAGTCAGCCTTTGACATTGAAAGGACCACACTAAGAACAAGTTCAAATGAAAGCCTTTTACCCAGTAACTTCAAGCCAAAGAAAATTGCTTGCTGAGCATCTAAATTAACATGAAAATTTATGTTTCTACTTGGTGTAAACTGAGTAGTTCCATCTTAGCACTGAGGAGAGATAGTAGTTGTTCCACATTCAAATATAAGCTTTCATAACTTTCTCTTTTTTTCTGTACTACAGCTAACTTTAGATGCACAGAAAATTTGCAATATTGGCACATAATGTGATGGAACAAAATAGCATTTTCTTAATAAAAAAGTTTTTTCACTGAGAACTGTGGTGTCCTTTGTATCAGTATCATCATTTGTATTTTTTATTTTAAAAAACAAAACAGAGAAAAGAATAGAAATAGTACAGAATTTCAAAAACAAAAACAAAACCATAGTGTAAAAAATAAATAATAACAATAAAAATCTGAAAGAGTAATAAGATCCAAAATGTACAAAAGATATTGTAATAATGAAAGGTAAACAAAGTGTGCAAAAGGAAAGAACAACTGGGATAGGGAAAAGGAGAAATGAAAGAAAGGAAAAGATTATATGTATGCAGGTTTATACATATAACTGTATGTATGTATATGTGTGCAAAATAGATAACTATACTACTAATCTCTGTTAATCACCTGCATAAAGCATTGGAACAAGGACATGAACAGGTAAGTATTCTAGCCATGAAATTAGTGAATTGATGAAACAAGTGATTGGCTGGATGATGTTTTGGAATCATGTCAGTTACAAGGAAATTCACATTTTTTGAAATATGTGAGACAAATTTAGGGATTAGTGATATAGGTATGTAAATTTAATGAGTAATAAAATGTCTACTATCAAGAAAAACTCAGGAAGTGATAAATTTGTGGCTGAATTCTCAAAATATTTAAAGAACTACTATGAATCTTTTTCACGTATATTTGGATTCTCTAGAGGAACAGAGTCAGTATAGAATTATGCAAGGGCATTTATTATGTAGGCTTACAAGATCAAAGGTGGGGAGTTCACCATGGCCTTGTGTGTCCTACAGAAGCAGAGGATCCAGTAGCTGTTCAGCCCAAGAAGTTTTAAGCTGTAGAACAAAAAGGATGAAGGATGCAGTGCTACTGTAGGAATAAAGGACTGGAAGCTCCACGGAGAGTCACTAATATAGTCTTTTTAGAAGACTGATGACCACAGCTGATGGTGACAGCAAACGAAGGATAGTTAAAGCAGAACGGAGCTTCCAAAATGAAGTAGACATCCTCTCCTTTCATTCCACCTGGATTGCAAGCTCATTGGATGGTGCCAAATACATCAGGGTGGGTCTTCTCTCTTCTTGCTGGCCTGCATGTGAGTCATCTCTAGAAGCATCCTACAGACATACTCAGAAGTGTCCTTTATTAATCTGTGAAGTATTTCTTAATGTGATAGCTGCTATATCATAATTAAGAGTCATACCTCATATTCTCCCAAAAAACTGGGGAATGGATAATTCCATATTCATTTTGCAATGTCGATATTAATCTGTTGGCAGAACACTACTGGAAAAGACATAACAACCCAATGTCTCTGAAAAACATAGGTGCAGAAATTCTAAACAATGTACTAGCGAGATGAAATCCACACTACATTATAAGGATCCTTTTTCAGTATGATACAGAATTCATCTCTGTGTTGCAAGGATGGCTCAGTGCCTTCATATCAATAATTATGATATACTACATTAACAGAATAAAGGTCAAAAACACATAGGATCATGTCAACAGAGAAAAGACATTGAAAAAATTCAGATTTGCAAAGGAAATACAACAACATACTAAATGATTAGACACATTGTTCCTTAGCTACTTGAAAAGAAATTAGTAAAAATAATCTCATTAACAAGAACTGCAAAATAAAATACTTAGGAATAAATTCAATTAAAGAGGACAGTGATCTGTACACTGAAATTTCTAAATTATCGGTGATAAAATTGTTACTTTTTTGGGGGGAGAGTACCAGTGATTGAACTCATGACTTCACACTTACCAGGCAGGGGCTTGTGCTGCTGAGCTGTATTTCTGGTCCTGATGTGATAAAATTGTTGAAGACAAAAATAAATGGAAACATATGGCATGGTTATGTTTATGAAGAATTGCTAAAATGGCCATAGCACCTAACATCATGTGTAGATTTAGTCTTATACTGTACCTATAAATTATTTTTGTCACTTTTGAAATAAGTTGGAAAAAACTCTAAAGTTCTTTGAAACTACTAGGAAACATTTAATAAATCACAAGACCAAAGATATGACAGTAATTTACTTCAAAATTGGCTACAACCCCTTAGTAACCAAAGCATAGTCATATGTGCAAAAAAGACCAATGGAATAAAATAGAGCCTAGGAACAAATCTTCACACAGATTTAACTGGTTTTTGACAATGATGATAGGCATGAACAATGAGGAAAAAAATCCTTTTCATTAAATGGTGCTGGACATCTGGATGCTTACCTGCAGAAGAAGGAAATGAAACCTTCAAAAGGGTTTGACACAGATATGTTTACACAACATAACAACATAATATTGTTGGAATAAAACAGAATGAAAAGCTCTACTTTGTTTAGGCAACAATGTTTAGGATATATCTCCTAGCAAAGGCAAACCAGATAAATAAATTTATACCAAGCTAAAATCTTCTGCATGACAGAGAAATAATCAACGGAGTGAAGAGAAAGCCTATAAAATGGCAAGTTTGTTCCAAACTTACATGTGATTGGAGGTTAACACTCAAAATTCTTATGGAAATCAAATTGGTCAATAAGTAAGCAAATATCCTAATGAGAAAAGAGCAATGGATTTGTCAGTGGAAACATGTAAACGTGCACAAATCTTGTAGAGAGAGAAACAGGGGATACTGGTCAAAGGACTTGCAATCTTACTTCTAAGATAAATGAATTTTGGAGGGTAATATGTGGTGAGTGTAGGCAATAATTTTGCCTTGTCTACTGAAAGTTTGTTGAAAGTGGAATTTAAGTGTTCTCATGCTCTTAAAATGATAAATACTTGAGGTAAAACATATAATAAATAACTTAACTGGATCATTGCACAATGCATATATATCTTACATATTGATATCATATATATAAATCATATATATGAATAATATATAATATACATATATAACACTATGTATATAAACACTATAAACATTATATTGCACATCACGACTTCATATCAGATTTTACTGGTCAATAATATGAGAGTTTCTAATGTAGAAAGAGTAAAAAGAGGTAGTCTGTATTTGCTATCAGTGTATTATCACAGTACTTTGAGCAAAGTACAGTGAATTCATTCACAGTGTGGATCATTTTTTCGGAAGTTTGATCACAATTGAAAGCTTATTAAGCTATTGACATGTGCAATATGAGATAAGCATATACAAGATATATGCATATACTTGTGAACATATATGTACAAGATAGATTAAATAATCACAACATTAAAACAAAATAAAATTTAAGTAAATAAACACATAGAATACCAGTACATAGAGAAATGTTGAAATAAATTGTTCTTTTGAGAGTGCTTTTATTTGCAAAAATGAAAGGAAGAGAAAATAGACTATAGTATTAACATTGTATACAAAGATCTGTTACCTGCCCTTTGTATTTTTCTATATTCTCGCATGCCTCCTAGCAAAATTTTAAACGTTTATAATTTTGTTCATTCCCATAGGGCTGTTAAAGAAGTTGATGTTCACACAAGTTAAGATGTTTTGTATGGTCATTGTTGTGGTTTTAATAATGTTGCCCTCAGTCTCCTGTTGTGAAGGGCTGCTTATTAATAGAGCAATGTTCACAGATGAGGTTTGGGAAGACAGCTATTTAAGAGGGATCTCACTTCACTGGTGGGTTCATCCATTCAAGGATATGATTCTTGAGAGATGATGCAAATAAAGGATGCAGAACCTACTTCACAGGAGTGATCAAGGATTTGGTTCTGGGCTATATCATGTTAGGGTCTCTCTCTCTCTCTCAGCCATTATGAAGTGAGCCACTTTCCTGTGCCACTCATTCATACCATGGTTTACTGCTTCACCACAAGCTTGACAATAACAGAGTTAAAAGGCCATGAACCAAAACCTCTGAAATTGTGCATCAGAATAAACCTTTCTTCATTTATGTTGATTTTCTTGGGTTTTTTTAAATTACAATGGAAAGCTTATTAACATAGTCATAGCATTAGTAAATGTGTTAAGAAATCAGTCATTCCATTTTTCAGGAAAACAGTTTCTACCACAGAACCTCTGGAACATGGAAGAAAGCATTAATCAATGATCAATTTACTGCCTCTAAGCTTCAAATTCACCCCTCAATATTTGCTCTCTGAGAAGAGATGGGATTTCTTTGTACATTTCTCCTTAACTGTGCTCATGGACCTCAAGCTTTCTCAGTTGAGGATGGGCATGGATATTGAAAGTGACAAGATTCTGCTGGGGTTTTGCCTGTGGTCCTGGAGTAAAGCTGAGAGTGTTGACACAGCGGGCTGCAAGGACGTCTGCTGAGGTCTAAGTCATCACTGGGTCCAGAAAGTGATAGGCGCTCATTCACATTGGATATTCACACTGGCACTAATTTTTCATCCCTTCTACCAAGAAAGAAGCACCTTGAAGATCTCTCATGCAGGATCTCTGTGGGAATCCTGCGGTTCACATAGACAACTCAAGGTCCTGCAGTCTCCACGTGACCCATGCTTCGCAGCCCTCAGTGCATCCCTACCTCCAGATGATGATCATTTCATCACCATCTGTGCTCCAGAGGTTTGATTTAGCTCAACAGAACAAAATCTGCTTATTTTTCAATGTTTATTCTCAGCAGCTTCATTTAGACATAATAGATATAAAGAACTAAACATGTTTATTGTATGATGTTGCTTCATTGTACACAATGCATACAACAGTGAGTCTATCACACACAAAATTATAAATATCTTCACCACCTCCAAAATATTCTTTATCTTTTGATTATTTTTCTAGAAATAGAAACAATTTGATAAGCTACCTTTGATTCCCCCCCAACTTTTAGGTGCAGAAAATTCTTACCTGTAGCACAAATATGTCTAATCCATTCATTCTGTGGGTACAATACTTGATATAATATTTTCCTTTTTTGACTGTTTTCCACAGCTCTGTGGTACTCTAATCAGTTCCATCATGTAAGAATACATTAATTCCATTTTTCATATTCTAGATTTCTTATATTAATCTCTCCTGATTGACCTACTGTGTAGTTCATGTCTCCTGACTAGAACTAGACAAACTCAAAAGTTTTTATTTTCAGAAGTTGTTTGTATTTATAATTCAAGACAGTTTATATGATAAAATTCAAGAAAGAAGAATATAAAAGAGGTCACATGGGCCAGATACTCATTTTTTATAGAAGCAATTTGGGAAAGTAATTTGAAGCTAAAAGTAAATATTCCAATGAATAATCTGCTACTTATATAATAATTTTAGAATACATTGAACAAAGCAAGCAAATATTCCTATTCAAAACTGTTTTGGAACATAAAAGTAATACTAAATTAAAAAATTATTTGGGTTGAATAAAGTAATTGACAGTCACATCATTTCATATATTAACAATATATCATGATAAAGTCATTGTAAAATGCACTCATTTTGTAATGTGGAACTATGTAATGCATTGTATTCACTATTATGTGCAATAGAGAACTAGATAGTGTTCCTTCTAATTGAAATGTTGATCCTGTGATGAAACCAATTCTCTATTTTTCCATCAGAAACATTAATCTGGAAGTACTATGGGTTAATTATACCAAGGGGTGGCATTCGTGAGAGTGGTCTGGGAGTTCTCACCAAGACATGTATTCAGGAATCAAACTTATATGGACCTCAGCAAGGAAGAATTCATGAAAGAAACAGATTTTGCACTCGAAGGTGAACCCTTCAGAAACTTTTTCCCTAAAGCAACTCAGGATAAATCTCTACATTACTCTCGGGAATTTAACAAAAACTCAAGCACTAAAGAACCTGCTTGGACAAGGACAGGTTGCACAACTTTTCTTTCAAAGAGAAGGAGTAAGTTTCATGGAGCAAGTGTGGTTTGTCAAAACACTCAGTTGTATAATTAAAAAAGTAATTCAGTGTGATTTTGATGTTAAAAATAGGGGACAGGAAGCAAACAAATCACGATGATTTTATAGCCCCTACTGTTGTTGACCTTGCTGTTGTTAATGGTAATAACTTCAACTCTGCAGACTGTTGTTTATTAGAGAATTTCCAGGATCTTAAAGCAACTGGATAACAAGGAAATATATATTTATGGATGGACTATGTTTTGGTAACGTTTTGTGTTATGTCACGGTCATGGGATGACGCGATGGAGCTCCTTAAGCGTCAGTTGTTAGAGGTACACAAGTATTCCTTGGAGGCTCGCTAGATTCCTAGGACACCAGTAAGTGCATTAAACAGTATTTATAACAAAATGAGCATGTACAGAATGACCTCATTTTAGGCACACAGCCGTAAAATGCCAGAGGAGAGCTCATGTGAGGTATGACTCATCCATCCCCGGAAGTATAACAGGGCCTGGAAGACTAGAGGACTTTCACACTTGAGAAGTATCCTCCGATTCTTCAACCGAAACCTCACCTCTCGACACCATGTGTTGCAACTACTACAGAAATGCCTGTGGGGGCTGCGGCTATGGCTGTGGCTATGGGTCTGGATATGGCTGTGGCTGTGGATACCGCTCTTGTGGATACGGCCCTGGCTATGGATGTTGCTCTGGCTGTGGCTGTGGCCACAGCTATGGATCTGGCTGTGGCTATGGGTCTGGCTGTGGATATGGCTCTGGCTGTGGCTATGGCTGTGGATACAACTCTGGCTGCTGTAGCTACCGACCCTTTTGCTACAGAAAAGCTATTCCTCTTGCTGCTAATCATGATGGCAAGTCAGGCTCTGTCCCTGAAAGGACCACTGTGAGGGCAAGTTTAGGTGAAATACCCCCCCATCCAATAACTTCAAAATGAAGAAAAGCTTAGCATCTAATGTGCGACTGAATTAACATCAAATTGTTCCCACTTCATTTAGGCCGAGTCCTTTTATCACATTACTGAAGACGTACTATATTTTCAAATATGCTAATGCAAATTATTAAATGTTGTCTTTGCTGTAAAAATCTCTAGAAGCATAGCAGGCCTATGGAATTGGCATATAATAAAATGTAACAAAATAAGTTTCTTAATAAATTATTTACTAAGAAGTCTAGTCTATGGTGAATTACTGTTACTATTAATTTTTGTTTTTTGGGCTGATGGTTAGTCTCTAGACAACAATTTTTGTTGTTTCAATCCAAACATTAACATTTTAAATATATTTTATGATTCTTTATATGTTAATACATTACTTTCATATTTCAACACAAACACAACTGCTGTGCTTGAAGCCTTATGCTTTGAAAGAATAAAGCAAAGGGTTAGGGAGCTGACTAACAAAGAAAATTGATGCCTACAATTAATTAGCTAAAGCAGCAGCGATTGACTTCATAGGTTTATAAAGTGGTAATAAAGACATAAATATATTAATTAAAATTTTACATTTTTGGTCATATGTGAGAAAGAAATCTTGGGAGTCTGCACATGGAGTTAAGGAAACCTCACAAAGAAATGATAAAGGACTGGCAAAGTATCTGCTATTCTTCCTGTGCCCTAATCTGGCTGTTTTACTTTTACACTGATGGTTTCACAGTGGATGCAGAGGAAGACCAATGTCCTTCTCTATCCCAGGCATGAAATTGTAAGCGGAACAAATGAGGAAGACAATGAGATCTTACTGAGAACTTTTGTGCTAATATTTGAACAGGACATTCCTTCTCTATTGTTCAGCACTTTCCGGTCTTTCCATATGATGGGACCATTTCTAGCTAAAGGCAGCTAAGGAGAAAAAGCTCATGGACATGGCTTGTGCTTTGCAAGCTAGCAATGTCTACCATACCACCTTGACCTTCAGTGACACAGCCAAGGGCCAATACCCAAGGAAGTAAAAGCCAAGTATGTTGACAAACATCCTTTAGTAATTTTACTTTGATCAAGGGCACTGTTGATATTTTCACTGACTATTTTCCTCAAGTTTGTAGGGGTCAGCTTAATATGAAGGTAACTGAAAAATACTCTGAGTATCTAAACTAAAAACAGTTTATTACAGTGAATGACACATTGTCATTAAACCATCTCAACATACTCATTAAACACTATATTAAGATAGATCTGCATGAAACGAATTTTAATAATTTAGAATTTTCCAATTTTAAACAACCAAAACAATTTCAGATGGAGGATGTCAAATTACAGTTATTTGTTGTAGGAGTACTGAACCAATAAAATAACAATCTTTCTGAGACTGCTTGGAAGACATGGGATGGTAGAATACAAAATAGCATGAATTATATAATGATTGTGGCTGACAGATGGAAATGAAAATAGAATTAAAAAGAAAAATAAGAGAAAACGTCAATAAACATGTTGAAAAACAATTCAAAAGCAAAAAA
>RJWT010041417.1:0-12335 GCA_004365215.1 Cuniculus paca
GCAAAGCTTGGCTTTTCCTTTATTCTTCAGTTAAAACTCCTAGAGGCATTGTTTGGGGAGCCAAGGATACAAATGGATATGATTTTGCAATTCATCCTGAACAAATAGTTGTCAGTTTAATTCAAAGATTTAACAAAGCTATTGAATGGACAGCCTATGGGCCTCAGGCATCTTTCAGTCAAGATCAAGGGAAAGTCTTTGCCTCTGGGCATAGTAGTGGCTTGGAGTAGTTAACCCTAAATCTGAATTCTTCCTCTTGGAAACTTACAGGCATTTAGTAAAGTTATAGAGGAATACTCTTTTTTCTTATCTGTGTTAACCTGGAGAGCCTCTGATTTGGCTTCTAAACTGGGTACTTTGGAAAAACTTTGATTTCCTTAGGATAAAGGAACAAAAGGATTGTGCTGACAAAGAGCAATCAGTCCGGCTTTAGATGCTGTTTCTCTCCTACACCCTCCCCACCTCCCATCACAGCCCTCATTATTCTTGAGTTTCTCATTTCCAGTCTGGGTGTCCAGCCAGTACTTTAAGAGACTTTGGCAGATAGTCCAGCTTCAGGCAAGCAGAATCTCTGCTGATTTGGCTCAGAAGTTCTTCACCACATGGAACCACTTATTCTACTTCAATTAATAGGCAAAGCTGCTGTTGGCATGTACCCATATACTCATGACTGATGGCATGGAGTTTGGGGGATGGCTCTTTTCCCCTGAATATAATTTACTTTGGTCCCTGATAAGGCAATGCTTTGCTTTACACATAATCTTTGCTTTACATCCTTCATCTTCTTCCCAACTACTCCAAATTTACCTTTTCCAGTACAGCCTTTAAATTTACCTTTACTTGTGTTGGATACCAAAAAACCAAACAAAACAACATACCACTTCTATTATTTCATCCATTTGTCTTTTATTTCTCTCTGTCCTCACTGCCCAAGAGACATACAGCTCAGTATGCCTTTGAATCTTAATGAATTTGTACTGTGTGGAATTTGGAACCGGCAGGTTGGTCAAAGTGGCCGTGTGGTCTTGGAGAAATTAGTTAATCTGCCTATGCCTCATATGCTTCATTTATTAATTTACCAAATACTTATTGATTGCCAGATGCAGTGGTAAACAAGGCAGATATTTAGTCCCTGTCTTGATGGAGCCCACAGTCTTCTTACAAAGCATGTGTGAGAATTAATGGTGCAACAAAGTAGAATAATAGTACAACAGGAAGAGGTTTGGCTTTGGATCCAAGAGAATATTGTTTCTTAAATCCTGGTTCTTCCACTTCTGATCTGTTCCTCAACTGTTTATGTTTTATAAAATGAATATCATAATACCTGTCTTGATAGTAATGTGTGGATGAAATAAGATAATGAGTATAAGCACACAGCACATAGTGCTCAATGAGTGATTATTATACATTTGGTAGTTGTCTAACTTTTCTTTCATTGCTGAGGCAAAATACTCACCATGCAAAATTAAAGAAGGAAAGATTTATTTAGCTCAATTTATTTAGGTTTCAAACCATATTCAACCGGCTCCAAGGCAGAGTGGTGTGACAGTAGGCAATAGTTCCTGGCAATGGAAGATAGCAAAAGCAACAAGAGCAAAAAGGCAGGAGCGAGAGAGCAAGCCTCTTTCCCTCCCTTATATTGTATGCAGGCTGCCTGCCCCAGGGCAGGTGTAGCACTCACACCTGTAATTCCAGCATTGGCCCATGAATCAATCACAAACTCTAGAAGCCCACTCCCATGACTGTATGAGGTTTTGGGGGGACATCTAGATACAAACCATTACAGTGGTGCTTTGAAAACTGTACATGTAATAGACTGTTCATATTGCTTTTTTTTTTGAGACAGGTTCTTTCTATGCAGTTCAGACAGGCCTTGAGCTCACTTTGTAGGCCAAACTGGTCTTGAACTTTCCAGGATCCTTTTGCCTCAGCCTCTGGGATTACAGGCATGTGCCACCATGTCCAGCTATTGCCATTTCTTTTGCCCCTTTTTCCCACATGGCTAACTTCTCATGTTTGACATCTGACAATCCCTAAACTGGTGTGATTGAGCAAATCTCTTTCCTTGCTTTATACCTGATAACATTTCAAACCTGTTTTTTCAATCTTTGCTCTCCCTTTATGTTACAATATGGCTATATGATTGGAGGTTCTGCCCAGCTACTCCACTAGTTTGAATAAATGAATCTTGCATAATATTTTCTATTTAGTTATTCCTTTTCCTCACAAGCACAGACAGATTCTTTTCCTATAAGTGATTGGAGTTAATCTGATTAGTCTGACTATTTTCAATTTTTAGAAATGTTGGTGTAATCCTCATATTGGTTTCCTGTGGCTTCTGTAACAAATTATCATAAACTTGACCTCATAAAACAACAGGAATTTATCTTCCCATGGTTCTGAAGGCCAGAAATCTGAAACCAGTACTTCTGGGCTAAAAATCAAGGTATTGGCAAGCTTGTGCTCCCTCCAGAAATTCTAGGAGAGAATCTGTTCCTTGCTGCTTGCGTTCCTTGGCTTGTGATGGCATCTCTCCACTCTCTGTTTGTGTGGTAGGAGTCTGCTTTCATGCCTTCTTTTCCTCTGTGTTTTATCAAATCTAAGATCCCTCCCATACAGATAACCTAGGATAATCTCCCCATCTCAGATTCCTTAATTTAAACACAACTGCAAAGTCTTTGTCAAATAAGGTAACATTGACAAATTCCAAGGATTAGATATGGACATCTAGGCAGGAGTCATTATACGGTTTATCATAGTCCTCTACCAAAGTTATTGTTACTTCACATCCCTCTCTCCCAAAGAGAATGTGCACTGTAGGCTCTTTATGGGCGCCTTTAAGAAACTGAAATATCAGGTAAAATATTACTAACCAGTTCTCCTATTTTCCACAATAACTTTAATTAAGCTGGTTCAGCCTATTCTAACAAACCTATATGATCAAAGAAAATCTTTTTACTCCTGTCTGAATTTCTTCTTTCTTTTTATTTCTCTCTCTCTTTTCTTTTTTTAGATGTGGTCTCTCACTATGTAATTCAGTCTGGCCTTGAACTTGCTGTGTAGCACAGGCTGGCCTTGAACTCATATCGATTGTTTTGCTCAGCCTCCCAAGTGTTGGGATTACAAGCATGTGTCACCACATCTGGCTCTTTTTTTATTTTTATGATATAATTTTTTCTGTAGTTTCATTTGTTGGTTTTTGTTTTTGTTTTTTGGTGCTGGGAATTGGACCCAGGGCTTAAAGCATGCTAAATATATGCTTTACCACTAAGATACACTCCTAGCCTCCATGTGTTATTTTAACATATCTAACATTTCTGTTAAATAGATAATTTGTACCTCTCATTTCACTAAGATATTCATCTAACAGTAAATGTAAAGACCAAAGTATTCTCTTTTGTGTTGCTATTCAACATCACGGTATCAGCACTTTCTTGTCCCTTTCAGCCCAGCATCTGTCAGTGACTTCCAGAAAGCAATTGTATCTGTCAAATGTGTATGTCTTCCACCTCGGTAGTCTTTAATTACCTTTATGTAAATCACTATATCCACAGTTTCTTTCTGAAAATCTGATTTAAAAAACTATGGGTACCCATACCCCTCTATGTACATGTAATTTTACTTAATAGTTTGGAGGCAGGTTGTTAACCCTCATGAAGCCCAACTGTGGATTAGACATTAGGCCCTGAATTAAGATTTCCGGATTTGAAAGAACATTGACTTCAGAATATCTAGATTAATTCCTCAAGTCTGTCATGGCTCTGTGACCTGGAGCAAGTCATCTGCCCTTCCTTAGTATAAGCTGGGCTAGATGATATCTAAAGTTCCCTCCAGCAATAAAAGTCCCTCTATGACCATTTTAAAATGCTGATCACAATTAATTGCTTTTCTCTTGATCTGGTTTCTTATTAAATACTCATATTTCTGAAATAAGACCCCACCCCCATTTTCTTTGGCTTTGACTAATCATTTAAAAAAAAATCCTGTGCACTGTGCCAAGAGGCATTTAACTGGATATGGAATAGACATATGCTTTTTAATAGGACCATCCCAGTTATGGTGCTGTCCTCCCCTTCTCCTTTATTTCACTGTTCTCCCTGTTGTTTGCATGTCAGGAGAGCTGTCACGCAGTGCATTGTGCCAAATTGTCTGAAAGAGGGCACTGGGGCTGAAAAGATCTCAATGGAAAGAACAGAGATAGTTAAGCTTTCTGGGCAGTAGTGACCTTTGAAGAACCCTTGCCAAAACCAAGGGTGGGAAAGAGTGTTTCCTTTTCATGCTGTCTTTCAGTAGAAGAATGAACAGTCTAAAAAGTCAGTTAAGTACAGGGCATTCAAAAAGAGTTTATGCTGCTTTTCAAACTCTGGCATGTTTTAGTTGCAGAGCAGATAAGATAACTTGTTGGCCACGAGATTTTGAACACCTTGCAGACAGGGACTGCATGTTATTCTTTGCATCTCTGATGAATAGAGGTCTGGACCTAGTAAGTGCTCAAATTTTGGCTTAATGAAAATGCATTAATCAGATTTCTTGCTTTGGGGAGCATAACTGACTGAGCCACAGCTGCCGCCCCTCTAGATTCATCACCCCATATGTACTGAGGCCGCACTTGGTCTGCATTGCCACCAGCCAGTGACTAAGCACCGTGGGGATATCAATGCATGCACATCCTGGTGAGTTGTGGAATTCCTTTGTAATCAGGACTTCCCATTGGTTTGACCAAATCTTTTTGGAACTCTGCTACAACCTGAGACTCTCATCTAAGCCTCCTTCCTTCTTTCTCTTCCACATGTGTTAGACCACTGTTAGCCAGTTACTATTTCATAGATGCTAGTACAAGTCAAGAGATTTCTGGGTCAGCGATAAAAGAACATGTGATGCTCATAGAATAGCCAATAACTTGAGCATCAGATGTTCCCCTTACCTCTCAAGTCTGATGCAGAGGTCTCGGGTGGATGCTTGCACTGGTCATGGGTTACATCATAAGAGAAAAACTGAGCTTAGGGAACCTGCCATTTTATAAGAAGTAGTAAGCAGGCTTGTTCTTTGTCTCAGAGGCAGGTATCACCTCATCCATCAAGGTTTCTTGCTGTAGCAGTTCTAGTTTAAGATTGTTGGCTATGGAACTAAGACTACCTGAGTTTGATACTCACCTTGCTACTTTCTAGCTGCTATAGCCATGGACAAATTATTTAACCCCTCTTTGTTTCATTTCCCTCATCTATAAAATGGGGATAACAAAAGTACCTGCATTATAAATTTTTTTTTGTTTTTTTGGTTGTTTTGTTTTGTTTTTAGTTTTTGAGACAGGGTCTACTATGTAGTTCAGGCTGACTTTGAACACACTATGTAGCCTAGGCAGGCCTTGAACTTGTGGCAATCCTCCTGCCTCAGCCTCCTGAGTGCTGGCTTTATAGGCATGTACCACTACATCCCACAAAGTTTATTTTCAACAGGGTAAAATACTACATACAATTCAGTACACACATTCAATAAATGTAAGCACTTATCATGAAAGATTATTGTCTTAGGCCAGCTAACCAACTAAGGAATAATCTGTTTCATTAGGTAGTGATAATGATCTGCTGACCTTGGAAGCTGTGTCCCGATATTTAAGTTATTTTCCTTTGGTGTCTAGGACTAATCAAAGTGTGAACTAGTACCTGGGGATGAGGGCATGCTACTCTGGTCTTCCTACTTAAGGTCAGTTCAGGTTTATTAATTTAAATGTTGTTAAATAGTGACAGACAAGAAGTTAAGGGACTCTTATTGTAGGCTGAGATTACTGGTACCACACTGACATACAGTGCCACTTGCAGGCATTCTCGTTGCTGAACTTAACTACTTCTTTTCCTTTAGTGAATGTGGTGGAGGCACTGCAGGAATTCTGGCAGATGAAGCAGTCTCGTGGGGCCGACTTGAAGAACGGGGCTCTGGTGGTTTATGAGATGGTTCCTTCCAATAGCCCTCCCTATGTCTGCTACGTCACCTTGCCTGGGGGAAGCTGCTTTGGGAGTTTTCAGGTAAGAGTTGTGAGGCAGCAGTAGTAAACATAAAAGCTTAGGTATCGATCAGGACTTTTTCTATTGCTTTGGTCATTAAATCTCTGCTGAAATCACGTATTTGAGGACCTAAAGCAATTCTAGCAAAATCATTCTGGCAAGCATCTGAGGCTCATTAGATCATGAAAGAACTTCAGTAGTGTGTTTTTCTTTCAGTCGGCCAAAACTCAAACCCATTTTGAGTTTGAGCAGTTATGAATGTGCCCTTGCTTAGTATATCAGACTACCAGTAGGCAATATGTACTTCTTTAGTATTTCAGACTGCCTTGTTCTGGTCTGGCTCTCATCCTTGCATTCCAATTGCTTGTTGTCTCTTCTTGAGGGCCTACAAACAATATCCCATGTCCCCCAGTACTGTTTCCTAGGGAATTAATAAAGAAAGCAATGTTTGGACTGGGAATATAGCTCAGCGGCATAAGCGCCTGCCTGGTAAGTGCAAGGTCCTGAGTTTGATTTCAGGTACCAACAATAAATAAATAAATAAATAAGAAGGCAATGTTTGAGTTCTCCAAGAGAGCAAAAGGGAGAGGCTATGTATAGTGGGATTAGTATTATCTATAACATGAAAGAAATAGATTACATTCTGTTTCTATTTGTTTGTTTGTTTGCTTGTTTGCAGTGCTAGGGATCAAAACCAGGGCCTTGCAGATAGTAGGCAAGTGCTCTACCACTGAACAATGTGCTCAGCTCTAGGTTATGCTGTTTCTAAGTCTTTTCTCTTACTAATATTCTACAACTCTATGAAAGACCTATGATGATAAGAATAGTTGCTATTATGGGGCAATGGGAAATCATTATGTACTAGTGTAAATATGATAAAATCTATTTCTTTTTCTTTTGTCTTTTTGAGACAGGGTCTCATTATGCAGTTCAGGCTGGCCATGCGCTCACTTTGTAGCCCAGGCTGGTCTCGAACTCGCAGTGATCCTCCAGCCTCAGCCTTCTAAGTGCTGGAATTACAGGTGTGCGCCACCACACCCGGCATAAAATCTGTTTTTCACATTGTAGAAAGGAAATCACCCTTCTGAAATGTGGACTTAGAGTCTGAATGAGAATTTCAAGAAGATAGTAGATACATGTGTTAATAGTTTCATATGGTTTGTGTAACCCTTAGATAAGATTAGACCTCCTTGCTTTATGCTTCTTTAGTACTGTACTTTGAATTTCTATCACACTGCTTATTATAACTTATCATAATTGTTTGTTTCTCCAAGTGGACTAGCCTGGATAGAAACAGAGGTTGTATCTATTTTTTTAAGTGCTGAGATTTGAACTAAGGTAGACATGTGCTGAGTCTACTTTCTTGTCCAGTGTAAAATCTCTACCACCCAGTTCAGAGTGTAGTACATACTAAGCAGTTAGTGTATCTGTTGTACAAATGAGAGCCATTGAAGTTTAGCTCTTGCCTCAAAGGGAAACAGTCTGAGGAAGTTTCATTCCATACCAGGTGACTAAAAGATTCTCCTCAGAACCTCAGCCATTCCAGAAAAATAAATATATGCCCTGGATGACTAATGTTTATGATTTCTCTTATTAGAAAATAAGATCTTTCCTTCTTTTTCCCACATCATTACAATGTTCAGTAATGATCTGATAATTTTATAATGGTGCCCATAATTGACCCATTATAGTCATTTGATTTCTTTTACTTTCTGAAACAGTAGATTTATCTATCTTGGTCTCTTCTAGCTTATATATCTTATATTCACTTTGGCAAGTGAATTTTTTCCTGGTGGTTTTCTTCACAAGCGACTTTTTCAGAAACAGCACAATAAAGTGGACAGCATGCTAGCAATAGAGAAGCAGAAACAGAAACTGAAGAAGCAAAGGAGCCGAGTGAGGTGGCACATGCCTGTAATCCCAGCACGTGAGAAGCTGAGGCAGGAAGATCACTGTAGTTCAAGGCCAACCTGGACTACATGGTGAGTTCAAGCTCAGCTAGCAAGACCTTGTCTCAAAAAAAAAAAAAAAGAAAGAAAGAAAAGAAACAAACGAAAGGACTTAGGGTTAATATGTCAAGCTCAAAAAAGAAAAAAAGAAAAGAAAAGAAAAGAAAAGAAAAGAAAAGAAAAGAAAATCAAGCTCCAAGTGCTGTCTGTGAGAACTGTTATCTAAAGTAAATTAGGTATTATTGATAGGATGATTAAGTAGTGTAACATACTCTGTACTTTAAAAAAATTACAGTATGACTTTCTTCATTTCCTCTAGTCACAATCATAAGAGACAAGGAGCACAGAGGCCTTCAAGCAGCCAGTGATGAGGAATTATAAAGTGATAAAGGAATGCTTGGTGGCCAGCGATTTTAAGTTGAATGATTTAAGGCTTCTGAAAATCAAACTTGCCCTATGACATCTATGTTGGATACAAAGTAAAAACATGAATTATATTTTAATTTTTTTCTTGCTTTTCCCAGGTCAGCTTTCCTTCCCTCTTCTCCTTGCTTCCACTGAAGGGGGTGGGAAAGACTATAAATTTCTTCTTCAGACTTAGATCCTGTTCAGGGAAAGCTGCTTTGTTTTGGTCACTGCATTACTGGGGGAATTGCCTGTTCACAGCTAAAAGTAAAGATTAAGATCCAGAGGGTGCCTCGGATGGAGACCAGAGGCCTCCTCTGCAGAAGTTGCCTAAACCCAGCTTTGTCCCAGTCTTGGGTTATCTAGAGGAATCCAAAGAAAACCTTGCCTGTCCACAGAACAAGAGAACAAGATGCAGATTTCCAGCAAGCTGACCAGAATCTGGCTTTTGGGTAATTAATTCTGTTGACAGTTTAAACAGAGGTATTTTTCATGTCCACTGGTTATGTGCTGACTTCAGCAGCCCTCCTCATTCTGTATTCAATTTGGTGTATGAGCTGTAGCTGTCTCCAGTTCCTTAATGACTTCAGGATGTTTCATCAAGACTATGTTTCCAGAAATCCCAACCATTTTACAATAAAAACTTTTCAAAGTGTGTTGAACATAACTGATTTATCCAAAAAATGTTCAAATGCCTTCTACTGTGTTTCCCTTCCACTGTTCCTGCCTCTCTATCTCTCTCTCAAACACACATCTATACATACTCTCACTCTCTTCCCTCCTTAGTTTTGCCCCACAAAAGCTGAGGCCCGGAGGAGTGCAGCAAAGATCGCACTAATGAACTCTGTGTTCAATGAACATCCTTCCCGCAGAATCACTGACGAGTTCATCGAGAAGAGCGTCTCCGAGGCCCTGGCATCTTTCAACGTAAGTAACTTGGAGCTGGAAGGGAGGAGAGTGAAGGATGGGAAGACTGGCTGAGGAGCATGAGTCCTTACTTCCTTTTCTGTCTACATCTCTGTTCTTTCTGTTTATTCTGTCAGTTTTGTGCGTCATGTGTGCCACATTTCAAGTCTTTAATTCTATAGTTCTTTCAGTCTCTAATTCTGTAACTGGATTTTACATGTTTTTTGTTGTTTTGTCTCTTTAATTGTGTTTCTTTGGTGTCTAGAAACCTTTAATTCAAGATTTATGGAATGTTAGAACTATTCAAAAATTCAAGTTACTGAGCTTCAATTTTGCTTTTGGTAATTTTGGTTTTAAAATCTTAGTCCCTTAGTGCTCTTTTAAAATTTAATTAATTAACTAATCAATTAATTACTTTTAAATTTAATTTTTATTTATTTTTGCAGTACTGGGGATTGAACCAGGGCTTTTCTTCCACCCTATCTCCCTTTTTGAGATAAGGTCTCACTAAGTTGCCAAACTGCCCAGGCTGTGCTCAAACTTGTGATCCTCCTGCCTCAGCCTCTCAAGTGCTGGGATTGCAGGCATGTACCACCATGCTCAAATATGATATTTAACTTTCTGTGTCTGATTTATTTCACTTAATATTATGGCCTCATATTCCACCATTTTCCTGCAGATGACATGATTTCATTCTTCTTTGTTGCTGAATATATGAATATAAGCATAGATATAGATATAAATATATTTTTAAATGCTATAAAGAAAAGAGGTTTATTGACTCATGATTACAGTCTAAGTTAAGGGGCCTGCATCTGATATCTTTCTTGCTAGTGAGGCGGCTCAGCGAATCACATAGTAAGATAGAGGGAGCTTGTAAAAGCTGGATTGTTGGGGTTTTTGTTTGTTTGTTTGGTGTGTGTGTGTTTGTTTGATTGATTGATTGATGTTTATTTCTCATTTATAGCACTGGAGATTAAACCCAGAGGCATTCTTCCACTGAGCTACATCCTTAGCGCTTTTTATCGTTTTTATTTTGAGACAGGGTCTCTAAGTCAGTAAGTTGCTTAGGCTGTATTCAAACTTGGGATCCTTCCACCTTAGGTGTGCACCAGGTGTGTGCCACTGAGCCTGGCAAGAGCTGTCATCTTTAAAAATGACTGCTTTTATTGTTGCTTGTCTCTTGCTTCCATTACTTCATCTTATTAGTAGAGAGCCCCTCTATTATAATGTCTTGTCTTTTTTCCCCTCTAGGAATGGGAAGGGTCATTTATTTACTTTCTTTAAAAAGAACATCAGCTTTTTCAAATCATAATGATGATGATGGTAATAACCATAGCTAACAGGCACTACTTAAGTGATTTACATGTATTTGATCTCCTTTGATCATCATAACAATTCTGTGAGGTGTTAAGTACTATTATATACCTGTTTTACAGATGAGATTAATCACAGAAGTGAAGTTTTGTTTAATTTGATATAGCAAGTAAGTGGTAGAGTCAAGATGAGAACATAAGCACATTTAGCTGAGAGGTGCATTTTAGAAATTAACACTGCCTTCCTCCTTCTACCCCACAAACTCATTGATAAGGTAATAAAGTCAGACCAGTTTTCTTTTTGTTTTTGCACATTTAGTTAAGATATAATTATATATATACTAACTTGCTTTATTTATCTGCTTCATGGATTAATTGCTGAACACTTTAAATCATAAGTGGCTTCCCCTCTGTTACTGAGAACCTGTCTTTCTCCCATTTTTCTTTGCCCCATCAACAGCATCTTTAGAAAAAAAATTTTTAGTCAAGCCCAATCAAAATCAGGAAGTACATTTGCCTAAAATTTACATCAGTTAAGTCGCCTGGTGATATAAAATCGAGTATTAGTTTTGGTTATAGAAAGTGGGATGTGCAGTAGTTATGAGCATGGGCTCATTTACTGAAATTATAGTTCTACCAATTACATACTTGATACAAGTAAGTGTTAGTTTCCTCATCTGCAAAATAGGATAAAAACTATATGGAGTTACTGGATAAAAGAGATATTTAAGCACATAGCACATATTATCTCTTTAGATGCCTGTGGATGCAATAACAGAAAACTCTTACTTCGAGTTGACTTAAGGAAATAAAGGCACGAAATTCATTATCTAACATGGCAGTAAGTGCAGAAATAGGGCAACATTCAGGGCTTGTTGATTGCGTAGATTGAGAATGGCATCATCTAAAACTGGGCACAGTGGTATGAAGATATCTGGGAGGCTGAAGCTGGATGATTACTTGAGCCCAGGAGTTCCAGGGCAGCCTTGACAACCTAGCAGGACCTCATCGAAAGCAAGCAAGCAAGCAAGCAAGCAAGGATGGATGGAAAGAAGAAAGAAAGAGAGGGAAAGGAAGGGAGAGAGGGACAGAGACAGACAGACAGACAGACAGACAGACAGACAGAGAAACAGAAAAAGAATGTCATCATCTCCTGGTCCAGATTACTTCTATCTCTCCATGTCTCCTAGATACTGGCTTTGTCTTTGCATTGGCTCCCCTTAGAGTGCAAAGTGGCTACAGAATTTTAGACATTAAATACAGGAAAGACACCATCTTCTATCTTCTCTTATCAGTAAGGAATCCTTTCCCAAAAGTCCTCCCACAAGATCTTTCAAGTTCCCACTGCTAGAATTCCTACTTTAAACCAGGAAGCCATACATACCTGTTCCAGGTACTCTGGAAGCTGAGGCAAAAGTATCATAATTTCAGACCCAGTCTGGGCAACTTAGCAGGACCCTCTCTCAAACTAATAATAATTTTAAAAGGGCTGGGGATATAGCTCAGTGCAAAGGCACTGGGTTCAATCCTGGGCCCCAAAAAAAGTTAGGGGAGGGAAAAATGATGTAGTTCAGTAGTGGAATGCTCAACTAGGATGCCTTGGGTTCAGTCTCCAGCACTGTACAACAAAACAACAGAAACAAAATTCCCATCTTAAATCAGTGGCAAAGGGAATTAGAATTCACAAGTTGCAATGAAGTCATTCTGTGAGGTAGGTGAGCTGGGTGATCATTAAACAAGGTTCTAAAGTAAGGAAG
>RJWT010041418.1:0-12311 GCA_004365215.1 Cuniculus paca
AACAGAATAAAACCAATCAAAACAAAACAATGAAAGCAATACAGGACTTCAAAACAGGGCAGTTGAAATACCACAGTGGCTACCATAATGCATCTTGTTATCTTCAAAGTAGCTGTTTATATCATCAGACATAATAAAAACAAACAAAAAATAGAATAATCAATCAAAACAATGAACGTAATACAAGACTTCAAAACAAGATGAAAGGAAATCAATAAATGCTACCATAATGCCTCTTGTTATCTTCAAAATAACTGCCCATACCCTCAGGTATAATACAATCAAATAAAACAGAACAGAATAAAACAAATCAAAAGAAAACAATGAAAGCAATACAGGACTTTAAACAAGACTGTAGGAATACAACAGAGGCTACCATGATGCATCTTATCTATAAAGTAGCTGCTTATACCATCTCACATAATAAAATCAAAGCAAAATAGAATAAAATCAATAGAAAACAAGTGAAGCAATAGAGGCTTTGGAGCAAGATAATAGCAATCAATAATGGCTGCTATAATCTATTTTGTTATTTTTGCAATAGCTGCCCATACCATCAAATATAATAAAATCAAACATAACTAAACAATAAAACCAAGCTAAACAGAACCATGAGAACAATACAGGACTATAGATTAACAATGGCCCTTGCCTTCCCCCTGGATACATCTCCTCCCCTTTCACCTTCACAACCTCTATTTTGTATTTTGTATTCCACTAATTTCCCCACTTATTTATACTAGGGAGCCAATACAATGTTCACCCATGTGACTATGAACCCTTTCAGCCATAACATGCTCTCAAGTTGTATCCATTTACCTACAGGAGTCTCAAGGTTATCTTTATAGCTGAGTAGCTTTCCATTGTATAGAAATGCCATATCTTTCCTTCCCATTCTGGAGCTGATGGGCAAGTTACCCCTATTGTTTTTCTCTGGTTCCCTGTCACATAGAGCATTGTTTTCTCTCCTTTGACTTTTAATCTATGAATTTCCTTTTGAGTTAAATGTGTTTGTTGGATAAAGCATATTGATGGATCTTGTCTCCTGATTCACTCTACCTGTGTTTCTTTTTATTGGTAAATTGAAGCCATCTACATTAATGGTTATGGCCAACATGCGCTGGCTCATCTCTGCCATTGGCTGTGTACTTTTCCCCTCCATTCTATTGTCTGTCTTGCTCAGTGATCCCCCTCTGCCACTGTTCCTGGAACCATTGTCTTATCTCTTTCTAAAATGTCCTTTAGTATTCTTTGTAGGGTTGGTTTGGCAGTCATGAATTACCTCAGTTGTTCTTTGTCATGGAAGTACCTTGTTTCCCCCTTAATTTTGAAAGATAGGTTTGCAGGGTACATCAATCTGGGTTGGAAGTTGTTTTCTTTCAGGACTTGAAATATTTCACTCCAAGCTCTTCTTGACTTGATGGTTTGTGTTGAGAAGTCTGTTGTGATTCTGATGAGTTTTCCATTATAGGTGATCTATTTCTTTTCTCGAACAGCTTTTAATATTCAGTTCCTGTGTTGAATTTCTGGGATCTTGATTATTATATGTCTGGGTGTAGATTTACTTTGGTTATGGCTAGCTGGAGTTCTATATGCCTCACTTATCTGAATAGCACATCTTTCTCTCATATTTGGAAAGTTTTCTGCTAGTTCTTCTGTAAATAGAATTTTAATGTCTTTTGTGTTGACCCCTGTTTCTTCATTGATACATATCACTGTTAAATTATTTCACTTCGCATCATCTTGCAGTCATTGAATTGTTATTTCCTGGTTCCTCATTATTTTTAAGAGGGCTTTCCTTTCCCAATCACAAGCTGCACACCTGTCTTCAAGCTCTGAAAGTCTATCTTCAGTTGCTTTCAAGTGATTTTTCCAGCTTTCAATGGAGTTTTTAATTTCCCAAATATCTCTTTGAATCTGTTTCATGCATTTGAAATCTCTCTTATATTGTTCTTTCATTGTTTCCTTCATTTTCCTTTGCTCCTCTATTTTTTATCTATGTCTTCTTTAGGGTACTTAGCAATTTTATTATGTTTTTCATTTCTTCTTTTATCTGAGATAGTATTTCTGTTCTGATTTCTTTTATGGCCTCATGGAGTTGTCTCTTTACTTCAGTTGCCATTACTGCAGGAACTTCTGGTGTGCGACTCCCAATCTCTTCCATGTTTTCATCTCCTGGGCTTGCTTTACTTGGGTTGGAGTCCAGGGACTGCCTTTTGTTTCTTCATCCTGACATTTTCCTGGGTTCTTCCAAACAAGTGGGTGGTGGGGGTCTGGGCACTTCCCACGTTGGCTACAATTTCTCTGGAGCATGACTGTTTGGCTTTCCTGGCCAGTGCTGGCTACGGGTATCCAGTGGTAGCCACTGGATGCTCTGGTACAGGTCCTACTTCTGTTTTTCCCAGCCCTTGCTGGTTACCTGGGGCAGAATTGTCCTGCAGACTGCTGGAATGTGTGCAGAGCAGGGCCTGCTTCTGCCTTCCCTCTGAGCTGGTTACCTGCGAGCAGTGTCTCCCTTTGTCCGCTGGAATGTATGTGGAGCAGTGCCTGCCTCTGCCTTCCCTCTGAGCTGGTTACCAAAGAGTATGGTCTCCCTTTGTCTGCTGGAATGCATGTAGCGCAAGGCCTGCCTCTGCCTTCCCTCTGAGCTGGTTACCGGCCTCAGCATAGAACTTTGAGATCATTCCCAAGATAGAAGCTTTTGGAAATATTCACAGATTTTTTGTTCTTCTGTGTTCAAAGTGACGACCTTTGGCTGGAGAAACCAAGTGATCTCTTTTTCTCCCTTGCTTTGCCTCCTCCCACTTCCTTTCTAGTGGCAATCCCACAGGAAGTACTTGGCATCTCCCACTTGACTTTGCCAGTGAGCCTTGACCAAGGGGCATGGTCAAGAATCCTTCTCAGGTATGTGGCATTTCCAGGTCTCTCTTGCAAACAGCACTGTGTTCTGTGTGTTAAACTGAAACAAATGAATTATCTGCTGACAAACCTGATGGACACAGAGCTAGTTTTGTTTTATTCAGTTATGTGTACCATTTGGCATAGTAAGTTGTGTTGAAATACTTCTCACTTCTGTGCTTGCCTTTATTAGTTTGAAATTTGGGTCTTTTTTATTGTTGTTGGTGCTTAGGGAAGGTTTTGATATGATATGCAATTATCTCTCTGTCATGTTCATTTTGGTTTAATTTTCTATTCTATATCATAATCGGCTAAGTCAGCAGAAGACAACATCCTTTAGTGGAGAGTACATTAAGATATCTCACATACCTTTATAAATTATTTGTATTTCTAGGTAACAGTGAAACTACAAACTTCAGAAACAAATAGCATCCCCATTCTTCTTGAAATGAGTCGGCAACCCAACATCTCTCTGCATGCCCAGATAAAATGTGCTTGAGTTTTTCTTTTCTCATCGCTATTGTTGTTGAACTGAATCATGCAATTTTGATTTTTGCCTCTGCATTTTTATCTTCTAAATATAGTTGATCCTTAGATTTTGAAGATTTCTAAACTCATGGGATTGAATTATTTGCAGTTTTATAGAAAAATTTGAATTGTACTGCCCAAATCTACTGGAGTAGTTTAGCTTATGAATGAGTATAGAGAGTGCATGAATAAAGGGTTCCTATTGTTTTTATTTTACAATGAATTAGACTTAAAAATAATAGCTTCAAAATCTTATCAGGCAAGTGTCATATGCAACTATGGTTGGGAGTCAACTAGGACATACCAAAGTCTTTCACAAATCCCCAATTGAAAGGATTTGAATGAATGGTTTTCCATTGTTATCAAGATAATGACCACTGCCTTTAATGTCCTCTAAAGTCAAGTCTCTTCTGGTGCCACTTGTTTTCTTTCCTTGTATCATAGCCTCTACTCTGTACTATGTTCTTTCTTTCCATGACATTTGGTTATCCTGTTTCCTTTGCCTGGAAGTTTCTTTTCATCTCCCCTCCTTTAGTTAACTCCTATATATCTTTTAGAATTTTGTCCAACTGAGGTTTCCTCAGGAGCACCTTCTCTGCCCCTGACTAGGTGAAATCTCACCAGTACTTATGCCTATGCTTCCTTACAGCTCTTACAGTTGTGGTACTCTGATTTAGGTGATTCTTTGTCTAGTGTCCACCTCTTCAACAACCCTGGAAATACCACAAGGACAGAGATTATGTCTTCTTTGCCTTAAAGCCTTCTTCCCAGCATGATGCTTGCATGGACCATAATTAACATTTAAGATAGTTGATGAGAGAATGAATAGAAACTTTCTATATCTGTCTTGTCAATTACTCCATTATCAGAATACAGAAGAATTTTCACTGAGTTAGAACTAAGTCAAATTTATTGATTGCTAATTAAATTCTGTGTAGAACTGTGTTCTCAACTGTGCCACTACTGGAATTTTGGTTTGGATAATTGTTTATTGTGTCCTTTGCATTGGAGTATGGTGAGCAGCATCTCTGGCCTCTGCCCGGGAAGTATCTGTAGAAACTTCACCCCCAGTTGTAACAAAAATGTCTCTGGGCACTTCCAGATATCTCTTGGAATGAAAACCAACCTTGTTGCTGAACACAACGTAGGTGAAGAGACAAGGAGAAGTCACTATGACTACCTGTGGTGACTTGTGCTTTGGTAAGAGGGCTCAGCATTGATCTGTTTTTCTCTGCACTGCTTGGGTATAAGGGCCTCAGTCATTGCTCATCATTGACTAATCCTTGAAAAAACAATTTTGGGAATATGAGTTCTATCTGGAGGGCTTTGTTTTATGGGTGCCTGACAATTCCATATTTAAAATCAAGTAAAAATAAGGTTGATGAAATTGAAAATTGATTCAGTTTCAGGGGCTGCCAGTGTCCTCAGAATGAAATCAGCAGGTAGTGTCAGGTGCATGAGAATAGAGACTTCCTCTGATCCCAGAACCCTCCCATCTCAGAAGCTCTGTCTTTTAGTAATACTTGCTTTTGCAAAGTTTTCTACTTAAATTATTACTACACTTGACCAATTATCAAAATGATAAGAAAAGCCTTTAAAAAGTGAAGATGCTCAGACCTCTTCTGTGTAGACTCTGATGGGTCAGGACCATAATTTAAAATTGTAAAAGTCCCTGTGTTGTTGGCTTGCTAGGTTTGGGAAACATTGACCTGAGACACAGGCACTGCCTACAGGACCCTAGCAGCTCTTCAGCAATTAACTCAATTAGCATCAGGGGAGTTGATGGGAGTAAAAAGAGATATTGACATAGTGAAAAAAGTTTTAGCAAGACAGGAGCAAGTTTTAGTGATTGCACAGGACAATGAGTTTAGTAAAAATGCATTGTGGATTTCCAAATTGGTAAATAAAAAGATTTTGAATGTCTTCTTCACAAAAAGATAAATATCTGAGGTGATAAATTTGTTAATTGGCTGGATTGAATCATATATATTATATACATCATATTGGATTCCATAAATATACACAATTGTTATTAAATAATTTTAAAAAATTAGGTATTGAGCTCTCTGTCAAAAAATTGGGGTTTGGTATGTGTGTCCTTGTGTGTATGTGGGTCTCTGAAGGTTGTGAGATGGACCAGCATACTTTGAAAAGGTAACTGTGCAGGTAGGAAGAAGCTGTGTAGGGAAGAAATGGTGGTGGATTTGTGGAACTAGAAGAGCCAGCCTACTTGCAGCAGAGAAAAAAATTGAGAATATTTAGATTGGGAACTGTGACAGTTAATATTGATTGTCAACTTCATTGGGTTAGAGACATGCAGAGAGATGATTGAATTGAGAAAGCTCTCACTCCATCAGTGGGTTAACTGATCATAGATGAGTTCACAGCTGATGTTCTTTTGAAAGGGGGGGGGCTAGTGAAGGAAGCAAGTTAGTGGGAGGGGCATGCTTTGAAGGTTATAACTTATCCCTCACTCTTTCCACTCTCTCTCCTTACTCTCTGTGTTCCCTGGGTGCCGTGAGGTGGGCAGCTATTCTCTGCTATATCTTCCATCATGATGTTTCTCCTCATCACAGGCCTTGATGCTATAGATCTGAGTGACCATGGACTGAAACTTCTGAAATTGGGAGCCAAAATAAATCTTTCCCCTCTTAAAGTGATTTTCTCAGGTATTTTGTCCAGTGATCAAAAGCTAACCAAAATGTCTATAGTACCAGAAAATTGAATTCTTATTACCCAAGCTCCATGAATTCTTTTGTGTCTCTGTCTCTGTCTGTCTATCTGTCTGTCTGCTTGCCTGCCTCTCTCTTGTGTTTCTGAAATAAGACTTGTAATATTCTCTTAATATTTTTATTTAGGGGAAAGACAAGGAAGATGTGAAAAAGATAAGTGAAGCATTTTGTACAGGAAAATTTTTCCTGTACTTTGAAAAATGGAAAAACCTAGGAAATACTCACTTGATAACATCTCACAGCTTTTCAGACCATTTGGAGCACTGGTGTTGGATTCTGGAGCAGAGGTGTTCACAGATGTGCCTAGGAACTTCATTATGATCCAAAAAGGGGAGATGCAAAGTGGAATAGGAGCTCATGTTATTGGTGACCTCTCATGCTTATGCAGTATAGATGTCTTCATATATTCCGAGTAGCACTTACATACTGTGTGGCAAATTCTATTTGTAAGAATGACTTTAAAAGATGTTTCCACACATGTCAGAAAAAATATTTTCAAAGGGAAGAAGTTAGTTATGTTTTATATTTCAAACAATTTAGAGGAATCGGATTTCAAATACTGGACATGAGTGCAATACAAATGTAATTGTTTGTAGGTAATTTGAAGAAACATGAAGTATGCTTGTACTGGGCATTCAAGAACATCAAATAGTCTTTATGAGATGGAGTTTTGGGAGAAAGTTCTCATGGAAATTACAGTTCAGAGACCAAATTCTGAATTCTGGGTGAGCTCTCAGTTCTTAAAGAGAAAGTATATATTCTAGAAGTCCTTCAGCATTGAAGAATTTCATCTTTTTTTTCTTTTCTTTGGTACTGGGAAGGCCATCTTGGAGAGGGGACTGCTGAACTCAGAACTCAGAGTGGCTGCTGTCTCCATCTAGTGGCTTCCAGCTGGGCTCAGGCCCACAGAAGGTGCACTGACAGCTGTAGGCTGAATGAGTCTGGTCTTGCCAGAAGGTGCAGGTTTGCTGAAATTATCCACTACCATGCCAAAAAGTGACTGCTGGCTTTCTGGGATAAATCAACATAGATTGGGACACTGTCTTCACATGTGGTCTATAAGTGACAACAGAGATAAATCTGGAAGTGAACTTTTTCTCTGTTTTTTTTTTTGTGGTTTTGTTTTTTGTTTTTTTCTCCTTCATTGTTTGATCTTATTTTTATATGAGTGTGAATGTGGTTTCTAGTCTTTTTGTGGTTGTGGTTCTGTTCTGTTCTTTTTATCACTTCCTTCTCTTTCCCTCCAGTCTTCTGCATCAGTTTCCCAAAGTTAGTGTGACCTCCCTTTGTCCTTCAGCCTTACTTCTAATCTCTTCTTCTTCTACCTCCCTATTTTTCCCTAACCCCTTTTAAATTTTAACCTGAGAATAAAATTGACATATTTAGGACTTGTATACTGCATATAATTTTCTGGTCTTTTTCAGATGCCATATAACCACAAATCCAGTTCATACAGTTAAAAGTGACAAATTAATGGTTACCTCAATTTGTCATTTTCTAGACTGTGATTGATGTTACTGTTATGGTACCACTTTGGCCAAAAGTGACATAATTGTTCTAAATAGCTATTCTTCCTAGTATTCCAAGACTGAGATTGATTAAGGGCCAAGGAAAATACTGTGGCACAATGCCAAAGAATCAGGAGCTGGGCCAAACAGGCAGCAACATCTCATCCCCCCCCCCAAAATTGAAGATGTAAGATCTTTCAAAAGACTCAAAACCTAAAACCCAGTTACACCTGGAAGATACCTCAGAGAAGTAGTCATTTCCTAAGAGTTCTAAATATTAGCAATAAAGCAACCCACCATAGGTAGTTTACAAGCATTGTCCCAGGATTTAAACTAAAAAAAAGGAAAGAAAATGAGAAGACACTTACACAAGATGTAACCTCAGACATCCAGTTCACCAAGGGCAAATCCAAGGGGCAGCGAGGTGGGACAGTCCAAAAGCCAAACACCTGGCCTCTCTGAAGTGGTAACAGCAAAGCAATTGAATGTAGCTCTAGAAAAAGAAAGCAGAAGTAATTTCTCAGATAACTGCAAAGATGATGTCCAAAATGAAAACCATGTTTAGTGACTCTAGAGCAGACACAGACAAAAAGTAGAAGAAAATTTTTAAAGAAAATTATGGAGGCCTTGAACACTCAGCATAGTAAAGATATGAATGCATAAGGTGGATCTGAACAGATATCCAGAATAAAAATTCCATTGACAGTATCTGCATCAGATTAAGCAAATGCAAGGGCAAGAGCTCAGATATAGAACACAGCCTTCTAGTTAGTGATCATGAAAAGAAAGATTTCTTAAAAATAGCAAAGGACCATGGGAAATCAATCCAGCAGCTACTAGATGAGGCAAAGAAGAATAATTTAAGATTGACTTGGGTTAATGAATACAGATAAGTGAGGTATATAGAACTAAAATTAGCCATGATTAAAAGAAAATCTACAGCCAGGTATATCATAATCGAGAGTCCAGAAATTTGACACAAGAATAGATTTTCAAAAGCTTTTAGGGAAAAGAAATAAATCACCTATAAATGAAAGTCCATCAGAATCACAGCTGACTTCTCAGTACAAATCCTCAAGTTAAGGTTACTGTGGAGTGAAGTATTCTAAAGGAGAACAACCCAGATTAATGTACCCAGCAAAACTATCTTTCAAAAGTAATAGAGAAATAAGATATTTGCATGACAGAGAACATCTGAAAAAATTTATGATCACTAAGCCAGCACTCCAAAATGTTTTGAAGGACATTCTAGAAAGAGATAACAAAGACCACAATCTCATGAATTCCAACATAAACAATCCACCAGACAAGGCAAACAATTAAACAGAGGGAGGGAAAAAAGAGGATCCAGCAATAGGAAAATAACATGACAAGGACAAGTCAATAAATATCAGTTATAACCATCAATGTTAATGGTCTCAATTTACCAATTGAAAGACAGACTGGCAGAATGGTTCAAGATGCCAAATCCAACAATATGCTGCATAGAAGAAACACATTTAATTCAAAAATAAATAAATAGACTGAAAGTTAAAGGATGGAAAACAATGCTCCATGTGACGGAAAAAAACAAAGTGAATTTCAAGCCAAGACTGATTAAGGGAGATGAAAAGGTCACTACATCCTTATAAAGGAAACAATCCAAGAGGAACAGGTAACAATCATAAATATACATGCAACAAACACCAGTACACCCAACTATATAAAACAAATGTTAATGAACATGAAAAATCAAATAAGCACTAATACAATTGTACTGGGGAATCTCAATACTGCACTGTCACAAAAAGACAGATCAACCAGACAAAAAAAGTCAACAATGAAATGATAGAACTGAACCAAACTTTTGAACAACTGGACTTAGTAGATGTCTACAGAGTGTTCCACCCCACAACATCAGAATACACATTCTTCTCAGCTGCACATGGGACATTCTCCAAAATAGACCACGTACTAGCTCATAGAACATGTTTAAGTAAATGCAAAGGAATTGAAATTATCCCATGGGTATTATTAGACCATAGTGCAATGAAATTGGAAATCAATGGCAAAAGAAACCACCAGAAGTTCATAAATACGTGGAAATTCAATAGCACCCTTCTGAATGACCAATGGGTCACAGATAAAGAAGCAATTAGACAGTTTCTACAATTAAATGACAATGACAATACAACATACTGGAACTTATGGAATACAATGAAAGCAGTCCTAAGAGGGAAACTTATAGCAGTAAATACCCATATCAGGAAAACAGAGCAAGTACAAATAAACAAATTAATAGTGAATCTCAAACTTCTAGAAAAAGAAGAGCAGGCTAAGTCAAAGGCCCATATAAGAGGAAATTATAAAGACCAGAGTAGAAATCAATGCATTGAAGGCTAAGAAAACAATACAAAGAATCAATGAATTGAGTTGATTCTTTGAAAGATTAAATAAAATCAGCACTTATCTAACCTTATCAAAAAAAAACTCAAATCCACACAATTAGTAATAAAAAGGATGAAATCACAATGGACCCTGCAGAAATTCAGATCAACTACACCTACTTTGAAAACCTGTATTCTACTAAGATGGAAAATGCAGAAGAAATGGGCAGACTCCTGGATACATATGAGCTACCAATGCTGAATCAAGAAGACATAAAAATCTTAAATAAATCAATATCGATGAAATCAAAGTTGTAATTAAAAACCTACCAACAAAGAAAAGCCCAGGCCCCGACAAATTCACTGCTGATTTCTACAAGAAATTTAGAAAAGACCTAACTCCACTACTTCTCAAACTCTTTAATAAAATTAAAAGGGAGGCAATACTCCCAAATTCATTCTGAGAAGTAAGCTTTACCCTGATACCAAAATCAGAGAAGGACCCAACTAAGAAACAGAACTACAGGCCAATCTTCCTAATGAACACGGATGCAAAAATCTTCAATAAGACACTGGCAAACTGAATGAAGCAAATTATCAAAAAGATTATACATCATGGCCAAGTGGGATTAATCCTAGGGATGCAAGGTTGTTCACCATACATAAATCAATAAATGTACATTATATTAAAGCCAAGGACAAAAATCACATGATCATCTCAATAGATGCAGAAAAAGCCTTTGACAAAGTCCAGCAGCCATTCATGATAAAAACCTACAGATAATTGGAATAGATGGTCTTTATCTCAATCTGATAAAAGCCATCTATGAAAAATGAACAACCAACATCATATTAAATGGACAGACACAGAGGTTTCAATCTAAAATCAGGAAAAAGAAAAAGATGTCCACTGTCTCTACTCTTATTCAACATAGTCCTGGAAAATTTAGCCAGAGCAATTAGGAAAAGAAAGAAACAAAAGGAATAATGATAGGAAAGAAAGAAGTTAAATCTCCATTACTTGCAGATGATATGATATTCTACTTAGAAGACTTCAAAAACCCCACTGAAAGACTGCAAGATTTAATAAGCACATTCAGTAGCAGAGCTGGATACAAAGTTAACATTCAGAAATCAATAGCCTTACTGTAAATGGATAATGAACTCACTGAGAGAGAAATTAGGGAATGAACACCTTTAAAAATAGGATCCAAAAAAAAAAAGATGAAATATGTAGGAATCAATCTAATGAAGGATGCCAAAGCCCTCTACATTGAAAACTATGGTACTCTGAAAATGGAGATTGAAGAGGACATCAAAAAATGGAAAGATATCCCTTGCTCTTGGGTAGGAAGAACCAATATAGTGAAAATGGTTATACTTTCAAAACTATCGTACAGATTTAATGCAATTCTGATCAAAATTCCAAGAGTGTATCTCATAGAATTAGAGAAAATAATCCTAAAATTCATTTGGAGCCAGAAGAGACCTTGACTAGCAAAGGTAGTTCTGGGTAACAAAGGCAATGCAGGGGGCATCACAATCACCTACTTGAAATTATACTTTAAAGCTACTGTGGTACAAACAGTGTGGTATTGCAAACACAAAACAAAACAAAACAAAAAACCAAACCAAAACAAAAAGACCTGAAGATCAATGGAACAGATTAGAAGATGCAAAACAACTCCAGACATACTCAGTCACCTTATCTTTGATAAAGGTGCCAAACACAGTCATGAAGAAAGATAGCTTCTTTAATAAATGGTGCTGGAAAAACTGGCACTGCATGTGCAGAAGATTAAAATTGGACCCATATTTTTCACCATGCACTAAACTAATTTGACATGAATCAAAGACCTAAATATTAAAACAGAAACATTAAATATGCTGAAAAATGGAAAAGGTAAAACTCTTGAAGATATTGGTGTAGGTAAAAGCTTTGAATAAAACCCTGATCACATAGGCACTATCACAAAGAATCAACAACTGGTATCTCACCCTACTGAAAAGCTTTTGCACAGCAAGAGAACCCACCAACACAGTAAAGAGACAACCCACAATATATGAAAAAATGTTTGCCAGCTGAATCTCAGACAAAGGATTACTATCAAAAACATATAAAGGACTCAAAAAAATCAGAATCTAAAAATGGGCATCTGAGATGAATACACACTTCTCAGATGAAACATAAACAACAAATATATGAAAAATGTTGAACATCATTGGTCATTTGAGAGATGAAAATGAAAACAACACTGAGATTCCATCTCACCCCAGAA
>RJWT010041419.1:0-12326 GCA_004365215.1 Cuniculus paca
TTGCTATGACAATAATGACATTTGTGGAATGTCTCCCATGTGCTGTCAGGGCTGTAGACAATATTATTATCATGCCTAATTTTCTGAGAAGGGAGCAGAGGGGAAGAGTTGACATAAATAGTAGAGTAGGAGTCAAACACATGATATCCAACTCTAGTATTGATGACCATGCAACTGCCTTTGGCTAGTTTCAGGACCATATTTTATAATCTGTGTTTAGAAACATTACTCGGTGGCACTATGGGTCATGAAGTACATCCTGAATCAGAGTATGAGTTATGCTCTGGATACAATAATTTCTATGTTTTAGGTTTTAAATTATTTCCCAGTAAAATGCAGCAATACCCTCATGTTATTAGAATTGTAACAGAAAGTATCCACATCTAATATTTATACTGATGCTTCACATTTATTTTGAAGCTCAAAAATACATATGTTTCTGGACATTTAAAGGTTAGAGTCTGATTGAAAATTTTACACTAGCAGGGTGTGATGGTACACACCCATAATTCTAGCTATTCAGGAGACTGAGCCAGAGGATGACAAATTCCACACCAGTCTGGGGAAAATACCAAGTTCCTATCTCAAAATAAAGTATTAAAAGAGGTGATGGTATAGCTCACTTGTAGAGTATCTGCTTGGCAGACATGAGGCCTGAGATCAATCACCAGTACTGAAAATATTATCCTACTATTTCTTTATATAAAGTAGGTGATTCACTGTATGTTCTTATTCAGTATATGTAGCCATCTATAGCTACAAACTTCACATTGGAAATGCATAAAGATTCTGGTTTAGTAGACATATTAATGGGACACTTATGTTGACTTAGAAAGTTGAATTTAGTTGCAGTTCAACATATGTTAATGTCCAGCTTCCATTGAAGAATGATTCTGCAAATTATTCTTTACCAAGAAACAAAGGTACACTGTGAGTAGTAAGGAAATGGTTTACTCCTTTCCTAAACTTATGGTGCCTTTTCTACAGATCTTCTACAAAACTTCATAATTCTTCAAAACAGTTTGATAGACATTTTTCCACTAAAGTACAGTTAAAATAAATTATATTTGCCTTACTTCTTGTGGGTCATTTATTTTGGCCTAAAAATTAATTTTGAGAATTAACAAACAAAGCAAAAATGTAGTGGGATGAGATTTAGGAAAAATATACGAAACAGTTAAATATGATTTCTGACAAACTGTGTCTTGGTTACTTTTCTCATTGTTGAGGCAAAATACTCAACACCAAAAAATAAAGGAGGAAAGGCTTATTTAGCTCACAGTTTGTAGAGGTTTCAGTCCATAATTGACTGGCTCCAAGGCAGGGTGGCATGGCAGAGTTGCGTTGCAGAGCAGGCAAGAGTCAGCAGAAGACGAACAGTAGAAACAGAAGCAGCAGAAACAGCAGCAAGCAACTTCAGCAATCCTCTTTCTGCACCTTATATTTCAAGCAGGATATCTGCCCTTATTGTATGTAGCACTCAGACCCAGGATGGGGCACTCTCAATCCCAGTATTATATCCTTGATCCCAGGATCATGCAGTTAATCCCAACATTACACAATTAATCTCAGCATCACACATCCTAGATCCAGACATCTCTGTAAAATCCCACCTGAGAGTTGGGCAGGGGGACATCTAGATACAAGCTAGAATGAGAAGACTGCTTATAAAAAGTAGAGTCTCTTATAGAGATAGTTATCCTTGCAGAGCTAGGAAAGTAATGATTTCCAAAGCTGTGAATTCTGAAATATCAGAAAAAAAGGAAGGCATAGAAGAAAAATTAAAATGCTAACTTCATAATACTGAGGTCAAGATAAAAATGATTAAGCATTTGAATCTATCATTCATATATAGGTTAAATATATGTGTCATTTACGAAATAACATTTTTATTATAAATGGTGGTATTTGTAGTGGTAACATGAATACAATGCATGTTAACACTACTGTGAATCATGTATTGAAAACTGGTACTATGCTAGGTGATTCATAACATATGCCAATATTGATGGATATTTTTATTAGAAAAAAGAAGGTATTATGAGAAATTATTAAGCATAGAAGTTGATAGCATTCACTATCAGTCCAGGAAATTATATTTTAGCAGCTATCTTTAAAACACAGAATAAAGTATTATGATTTTTTTTGCAGTTGCTTGCTTCATATGTAAGTGTCGTATTTCCCTCCTGTATGAATATTTTCTTGTGGAATAAATGAAGTCCAAGGTAATGTAAATTCTTAAGCAGTAAAATAAGTAAGCAAAATCTTGTACAGAGAAATAAGCTAAGAATGATCAAGAACATTATTTCATATAAAGATTAACTGCAACAGTTGAAGGATATTAAAGGTCTGGAAAGAATTTTTAACCATGTGGTAGTTATTAATAAATCAATATCATATTTGACAGCCATTCTAATAGTCTTAAGCACAGCTTCAAATTCTTGAGTGTTTAGAAATCTGTATTTGTTTTAGTATATCAAAAGACAACAGGTAAATCTGACATTTACACATAAAAATACATTCCTATATTGATATGAAACCAATTAGTGACTATAGGATAAAAAGCTAAACAAATTTTTTTGTCTGATGGTTTCTGTTTTTTACATTTATAATGGCAGATGAGAAAAGTTCTCTGTATTATGGAGTGGTGTAAATGCCATTAAATTATCCTCATGAGGTAACCAAACATTTAGTTTTCAACTGTGATATTTTAGCACTAATAGAGATAGTGGTTTGGCTGTCCACTATTACTTCCCTAAATAAACTGCATATGGTAGATTAAAAAATCTTTTGCAATGTGTCTTTTAGTCTCAAACTGAGCATTTGTCACATTCAAATAGGTTATTTACCATACCTTGTGCTTATAAGAAAGAGACGTGAAAATGATGATGTTTCATTTTAGTTTCATCATAACAAATCGAGTCATATTACATTCACATCTAAGGTAATATACCAGGTCAATATGGCATTACATAATGAAGTGCAGAGGAAAGCCTCGTCCTGACATCTGACTTTAAAGGCAAATTAAATAATAATAATAAAACAACCTCAGTAATGCTTACATGAATCAGTCTTACATCATCACTGATTTATGCACAAATTTTGTTATTATTTTATAATAAATTTGGTTTATTTTTGGACAACCTCATTGGCAAAAAGAAATTTTGTAAAGTTTCCACTTTCTAATATCTTCTTAGAAGTTAAAATTTTCTCTTTCTCTAGTAATTTCCAGCTTTTTCCATTTGGTTGCTGTTACTATTTTTTTAAAAAAATGTTTAATTGGAAGAGCTGCCAAGCAAAGATGTCTTTTCAGGACATGGAGGTGGAGTGCCAGTGAATGGTTCCAACATCGCCACTTGGTGGTTCCCTGCCAGCTGTCAAAAGGAAGGGGAGGTCATTCTCTTTTCCTGGCACTTACAGAGAGTCATATGACTCATCATTTCAGAGATGCCTAACGGTGTTGTGAAGAATTCATTTTAACATACAGGTTTTAGAATCATGGCATATATCTCAGCTATATAATTTTACGAAGGCTTTTAGATGAAGTAATGGCACTAAGAAAACAAAACATAAGTTTTGTTAAAAATACAATAAATTTAATATATTAGGTTATATCAGTAGCACTGAAAGAATGATTTGCTTGTTTTGAAAATAAGCCAAGAATATTTTTGAGCCTCTATCTTCCTTTTTATTCAATTTTGGAAACAGCATATGCTAAGGAATTAGAAGAGATCTTTTAAGGTAGTTGGTTTAGAAAAAGTATGACACAAAACCAACAGAGTGAAAGAAAAGTCATAAGACATCTAAGGAGGAAGAGAGGGCGTTAGTTTAATCTTGTGTATACATAATTTTATGTTACTTTGAATATGTTATTTAATCTCCCATGACTTATTTTTCACCATTCATAAAAATGACAATAATTACACTTGCCACCTGTGTACCTCAAAGGAGAGAGAGGAGACTAATGAAATGTCTGTGAAGGCCTTTGAACTTTCCAGAATAAAGCTTTTATGACTCTATAAAGTACAAAGTAGTATCCTGAGCTTGTATTTTTCCTGGCATTTGCCTCAATCTCTCAAGTTCATTGCATGCCACTGGCTGGTGTTGCTCACAACATCTCTCTCCCTTCAGGTTATTGCCAGAGTTGTTTTAGAGAATCATGAAACTGCTGCTTTTTTACCCAGGACTATCAGGACTTTTTCATCTTGGTTATGGCTCCTGACGCTTTTCTTCTTGCAGACTGTTTTCTGTGCATGTTAGATTGCTTTGCAGTCATGGAATCATGGGTCAATGACCGGAGAACCAACATGGGAAACATCAGCTCAGACATTCTCAAGTGACACCCTAATACTGAGACCATATTGTTATAGAACCATTTTGGAATGCTACAGAACTTCTCCCCTTATTGTGAAAAAGGTTGATCCTACCAAAATGCAATCTTTTAGCTTATAAATATTTTAAAAATATTTACGTTCTACCACTGTCTCTATGTCTTTAAATTTTTGGTTTTCCTTGAAAGTGAAGCCAGAAATAATTTTTCTGGTGTTGAAATGAAAACATGAATCTTTAAGGTAGTCAACCCTTTTTGTGTTTGAGGGACCTTTTAAATGTACTTTATCTGGATCTTTTGACACTACAGATGAGCAGTGCTTGTGAGGGTCCTAAGCTGAGTCAACCCAAGGTCATGGTCAAATCATAGTGGTGGGTTACTCCAAGTTATTGCTGTAGTGACAGAAAAGTGGAAAAGAAATCTTGAGAGTTCATGTGATTTAGTTTTCAGACTTTGACTTTTCTCTCAGTAAGAGAAAAATCAGGATTTGTAATTTGGAGAAAGAGCTTTTGAAGCATAAAAAAATAAAGTTTTTCCTGCCCAGTGTTGATCCAGTAGTCAGCAATAATTAATGAGTTTTATAATATTAAATGTTTGTGATGTGACAAACAACACTGGAGGATTTAAGAGAAATATGGAGGTTTAGATCCTGTAAGCAGTTCGATTCCTATTTATCAAAATAAAATCCTAGCATAACCAGCATTACATGTGAACAACATGCAAGAAAAACTTCAGGATGCTGAGAATGGTACACACACACACACACACACACACACACACACACACAATTTGCCTTTTTGGATCTCTAATTCTTCAAGTGCTATCTGTTTGCCCTGGACTCCAAAGTGTAGTTTAAGACATTGAACCATTGAAATATGGAACCCCTAGGGAGAGGCTAACAATTTACATTTCACCGTTCCTTTTCTTGCCGCTGCAATGAATATCTGATCTTCAAAAATAATATCTGCTTCTGCTGTGAGTGATATTGTTGCAATTAAAGGAGAAGGTTCCCAAAATTCTGTATCTGAATCAGATGTGGGAAAATGAGGTGGTTCAGAAGAGTGTTTCATGAAATGTTCTTACTGCCATATGATTTGTGAGTATTCATCTGTTTTGTCCTAGTGCTGTTTATCTCAGACAAATTTCCTACTAGGCCACCAAATTATTTTATTGCATGTCAGTAACAAAAAATATATTGACTGTGATTTAAATATGATAAAATATGAGCAACTTTACTGCTGAAATTCTAAACCCCTTTTCATATATATTTGAAAAAACTCTTGGTTCTATAGGTGCATTTTATCTGGAACATAAGACACATGGGGTGTATGATATCATACACATGGGGTATATGATATGTAAAATCCAGGTTCAGTTATCTTTTGTTCTTCATCAAGATAGATTTAAACAATGCACATAGTGAAGTACAAATGAAATTTAATTTTACATGTAACATCTAAAATGAGAACTATAGCAATGAAAAACTTGTAAATGGAGTTTGAGTAGAAAATAGGAATAAAATCTTTATTTCATTACTCTATTCCATAATTGCATCCTGTACTCTCCCTTTATCTCAAAATTGTTTCAGGGCTGGTAGGAGAGGGTCCAGTGCATTCTTGGGATATTTTGAAATTGCTATTTGCATTAACATGTATTTATAGATCATCTCCATTAATGAGGGAAGCAATAAGATTGCAATGCTAAATAAAGCATGAAGACAGGGACCCACTCCTTAAAGAGTTTAAAGTGTGTGTGAAGACAAAGTGGCTGAGCAATCATAACTTAGGTCGGTAAGTATAGTGATCTGCATACACTCAGGTGCTTCTAGACCATTTTTAGAGACTGGATGCCTGGACTTGATAAGGGTGACACTATCATTTAAATGTGGCCCCCTCCCCACCCAAAAAAACCTCATGCTGGAGCTTAATCTGCAATGTGAGCTATCAAAAGGATGGGAATTTAATTTGACTATGGTATTTGGAGGTGGGGTCTTTGGGAAGTGATGGAGATTAGATAATGTGATTCTGATAGATTTATAAGAAAAGCAGGACAAATCAGAAGATATGCACATGCTCTTTGTCTCTCACCGCATGATACCTTGCTCCATCTTGAGACCCTGCCAGCAAGAAGACTTTCACAGATGTAGCCCTTCTACCTTGTGCCCCCAGACTAGAGACAAAATAATTCTTTCTTTAAACTCACTCAGTCTGTGGTATTTTGTTGTTGGTAATAAAAAAGGAACTGATGCAAATGAAATGTCAGGAAAGGTGTGCTCTAGCACTTGATGTCTTGACTCTCAGAAGGAAAATATGAGGGAAAAAATTCTAAAGAAAAGAAACACTTTTTAAAAGACATTTGTATCAGCAAAGGAGAAAATATGAAAATGATAATAGGTAGCCAATCATGGTTGATTTATTGAACAAAGATCCAAATGTGTCAGCCACATTTATGTTATAATGTTTGGATCAGCATCAGAGGTGGCTACAAAGTGAAAATAAGACCAGAGTCAGTCAATTCAGTTACAAAAGAGTAACCTGGAAGAAGAAAGAAGTGGGACACAAAACCCATGCTGAGGTAAGGCTTATATTCACAAAGAGCCTACATTTTCAGGGTCTTGGTGTTCATTTCCACATGAAAATATACAGAGAATCAGTATACTTTTTTCTATGTTTTGATTTACTTACATATATCCATTAAAATATAATTTTCATAATTTTTAGTGTTTCTTCATATTTTATGTACTGAAAGCTTCCAGTTTGGAAGCTCACTTTATCTGCCTGGGCTTCTTGTGAGGGATAATGGCATGGTGAAGTCTGAGAGCATCATAATCCTCCACAGGTGAAATGTCTCACTCAAAACTGTACATTAGGTTTCTAGCAAAACAGCAGCATTTACTAGACCCTTGGCCTAGTCCTCTTTTACTGCTCACTCTCTGCTTCTGTGTCCTTTATGTCAGAAGAGCATACAAGCCTCTCTAAGCTTCAGCTAAATAATTAAATTCAGATATTAGCAGTTAAAACTTGAAAACTCTGATAAGAACTAAAAGAGGTGATGTTAAAAGATTTGGGGGGAAGAGGATAAGTACTAAAAGTAATGCAGCAAAAACGATGATTGCTTTAAATGAAACAAGAAATGAAATACTTAGTGAAATAGATTAATATAATAGTAGAGTGTTTTTTTTTTAAACACAGCCCAGCTATGCTTGAACTCATAGCAATCCTCTTGTTTCAGCCTCCCAACTGATGAGATTACATAGTAGAGAAATTTTAAACAAGTTAACCTTCCTTCCTACATCTAGATCTAGAGTAGTAGCAAATTGAATAGTTTTCCCCTTTTGTTCAAATTTAGCCTTGTTTTTATCTGGTTAAAGATTCTAAAATACTCATAACCCTTGCACATATAGCTAGCTTGATCTAAAGACGCATCCTCTCGTGGGTCTTTATTTAGTGGGTGAACTGGTAATTGCAGTTTTTTAAACGAGGAAAGCAGACAGAGGAACACATCTAAATTTAACCACTCTGGATAGTAAAACTTTTTTTTTTTTAAGACCTGGCAAATTTCATTGATGAATGCAAATCTTATGAGTTTAGGCAATGATGACACAAAATTTTAGATAGCTAATATTTGGGCTCCTGCAGATTAATGTTCAATAATTTAAAACTTTAAAAGATCTGCCCAGACTGGACAAATTATTTTCTCATCAGCAACATTAAATGCTACAGCTGAAAAGACAAACAAACCACAAACATCTGAGTGACAGATGGATTCAGAACACAAGGAAGAGAACTTCTGCAGACATCAAGCAACACAACTTCCCCTTTCTTTCTGCTGGATTATCTCCAATTCACCTCAAATTGCTGAACTGACATGTGGTAAACTTGGATGACCCAGAAGAGGCGAAACATATCCAGCTGTGTCGATCTGGCAGTTTGCTGTTTCACCTGGTATTTTTGGAAAGCAAGTCTGCTGTCACACTTTTGGATCAATCACTTGTAGTAAGTTAAACGTTTTCCCAGTTTCCTGGCACAAGCAATGAAAAATATCTCAAGAAAGATGGAATTCAGAGAGCAAACTTGTAGGTAAGTACTCAATCGCAGACTTAAGGTGAGTTTAATCTAGAGAATTGGAGAATTTGTCCATTACATTTTTAATTACCTTTGCTGCACCTAGAAGGAAGAGCTAGCTAATGGTTTTGACATTCTTTTATAAAGCTCTTATGTTTCTATAACACAGTTTTTAATTTCTCTGAAAAGTTTAAAACAAATCAAAGAGCTTTTGTTATGTGCTTAGTAGATCTGGTATTTGACTGCTGGAAAGATTTGTCCTTTACACTAGATTGCACATCCTTGGCATTCAGAAACTGTCCAATTCACATCACCTCTGTCTCATCCTTAATGGGTCCATGGTCTCAGGTGCTCAGCTGATAACCATAGGTAAAGCTTCATTGAAATTCAAGGGCACATTATTGTAAATTTCTTCTTTTTGCCTTTTAAGGATCTGTAGTCTTGTAGAGAAATTTAGAACTATTTTAAAATTATTGTATCTTATTGCATATTTGACAAAATAAATGAAAGAAAATGTCATGATAATAATGGTGTAAAGTAAAAATGATAATAGGGAATGCAAAGAGGATAGGGCTTATTAGTTGGGGGAATCTTGAGTGACCAAAGGGGGAGGAAAAAAACAGTATTTTAACAACTAAAGTGGACAGAGAGAAAAATGAAATAAACCATGTGAGCAGAGGTTAAGAGCTGGACATCCCGGGCTAAGTGTAGGACAAGCTAACTAAGTGGATCACTGAGGATAGAGACCATATGGGAAGGCATAGCTGTGCAAACTATAGACATTAATTGAGCACCTACAAGTAATGTTGGAAAAGTTAATCAAGGTTACATTTTAATGGTGCATTGAAAGCAAGTGTTAGGGTTTGTGTTTTATCCTGTTGGCCATACACAAGCCATCAAAATCCTTTATTTTAGGTTGGTATGCAAGACCCAGCACCATTCTGCCTAAACTTCTCTGTATTTCTTATGCTCTCCTTCATGAACCATAGCCAAGTGAATCAGTTACTATTTCCACTGTAAGATGAGGGCTTTCCTTTCTTTTTGACTTTGGTAATGCCTTTTCTAAACAGTTTCCTTGTCTGCTGCTTGTGTGAATTGGAACTTCCACCTCAGATACTAAGCCTTCCATAACTTTCTTCCTAGGCCCTACTTTTGGAGCTCATCTAAACATACATAGAGCCTTACTGACCAGTTATTTTCTTTTTGTTTCATAGTTAAATATTGACTTATCTAATCTACAACATGACAAAACTGAGATCTCTGTTCATTACTTTTCTTTGTATACCTCCATAAATTAGGAAACAGTAATATGCATATTAGAAATATTAAATATTTCTCTTTATTTTAAAGAGAATAGAACAAAACAAAACAAAACAAGGCAAAACAAAACAGAATAGAATCAAACATAAGATAGCATTTCACAGCAGAACACTGAAAACTATACAGGTTTTCAAAACATAACAACAGGAGATTAACAATGGTTACCCTAGTGTCTCTTGCTTTCTTCAAAATGGTTGTTCATACATTTACAGACAATAAACTCAAACAAAACAAAGTAATATAAAACAGATAAAAAAAAAGAGCATTACAAGCCTTCAAGTCGGACAACAAGAAAGCAGCAATGGCTACTGTAATGTCCCATTTTTCAAAAGAGCTGTTCCTATCTTCTCATATATTGCAATCAAATAGTAGGAAAGGGACTTAAACCAATCAAATCAAAGAATAAAAGCACCACTGGACTTCAGAACCTTTTCGCCATAATTATCAGGAATTTTGTATCTTATTGAGGCTTTCAGTTTCCTATACTAGGGAGACGATGTGGTGTTTACACATGTGTGTTTGGTTTATTTCACTTATGAGTATGGTCTCAAGTTGCATCCATTTACCTATAAAAGCCTCAGTGTGATCATTTTTTGTAGCTGAATAGTACTCCATTGTATATCTTCTTCATCCATTCCTTAATTGATGGGCATTTGGGTTGTTTCCAAGATTTGGCTATTACAAATTGTGCTGCTATAAACATGGGTGCACATACATCACTGTGGTAAGATGATTTCACTTCTTCTGGGAATATGCCCAGAAGCGGAATAGCTGGGTCAAATGGGATGCCCAGTTCAAGCTTTTGAGAAAGCTCAAGACTGACCTCCATAGTGGTTGCACCAGTATGCACTCCCACCAACAGTGGAGAAGGGTTGCTTTTTCCCCACAGCCTCTCCAGCATTTATTGTTGGTGGTTTTCTTGATCCTGGCCATTCTTTCTGGAGTGAGATGAAATCTCAGAGTTGTTTTAACTTGCATTTCTCTAATGACCAATGATACTGAACATTTTTTCATGTATTTATTTGTCATTAGTATTTGTTTAGCTAAGAAGTGTGTCTTCATCTCCGATGCCCATTTCTGGATTGGGTCTTTGAATTTCGAGGGCCTCATATTTTTTAATTCTTTATATGTTCTAGATAGAAGACCTTTGTCTGAAGGGCAGTTGATTGAAATTTTTTCCCAATTTGTGGGTTTTCTTTTCACTCTGTTGGAGATTTCTTTTGACATGCAAAAACTTTTTAACAAGAAAATATCCCAATTGTTGATTCTGGGAAGTGTTTCCCGTGCAGTTCGACTTTTGTTCATGAATTCTGCAACTACCCCTATGTTTTCAAGATTTCTACCTACTTTGTTTTCCAGCAGATTTAGTGCTTCTGTTTTGATATTTAGATCTTTGATCTATTTTGACTTTAGTGTATGGTGATAGGCTTAGGTCTAATTTTAGTTTTCGGCATATGGAAAGCCAGTTTTTCCAGCACCATTTATTAAAGAGGCTATCTTTCATCCAGTGAACATGTTTGGCCCCTTTGTCAAAGATAAGGTGGCTGAGTGTGTTTGTACTTGGGATTGTATCTTCTAATCTATTCCATTGATCCTCAGGTCTGTTTTGATTGCAGTACCATGCTGATTTGATTACAGTAGTTTTGTAGTATAATTTCAAGTCTGGGATTGTGATGCCTCCTGTTCTGCCCTTGCTGCCCAGAAGTGTCTTTGCTATTCTGGGTCTTTTCTGGTTCCAGATGAATTTTAAGAATGATTTCTCTAGATCTGTGAGGTATGCTAATGGTATTTGGATGGGAATTGCATTAAATCTGTTTAATAATTTTGGGAGAATGGCCATTTTCACAATATTTGTTCTTTCTATCCATGAGCATGGAATGTCTTCCCATTTTCTGACATCCCCTTCGATTTTTTTTTTCAGAGTACTGTAATTTTCATTGAATAGATCTTTTGCTTCCTTTGTTAGGTTGATTCCTAAATATTTCATTTTTTTGGCTGCTATTGTAAAGGGTGTGGTTTCTCTTATTTCTCTCTCAGTGCATTTGTTGTTTGTGTATAGTATTGCGACTGATTTCTGAGTATTGACTTTGTATCCAGCTACATTACTGAATTTGGTTATGATATTGAGAAGTCTTTCTATGGAGTTTTGTGGGTCTTCTATATAGAGTATCATGTCATCTGCAAATAGTGATAACTTCTTCCTTTCCTATTCTTATTCCTTTTATTTCTGTCTCTTGTCTAATTGCTCTGGCTAATGTTTCCAGCAATATATTGAATAGGAGTGGTGAAAGTGGACATCTTTGTTTTGTTCACAGTTTTAGAGTGAAAGCTTTCAATTTTTGACCATTTAATGTGATACTGGCTGTTGGTTTGTCATAGATGGCTTTTATCGGATTGAGGTAAAGACCATCTTTTCCAATTTTCTGTAGGGTTCTTATCATGAAAGAGTGTTGGACTTTATCAAAAGCTTTTTCTGCATCTATTGAAATGACCATGTGGTTCTTATCTTTGGCTCTATTGATATGGTGTATTACATTTATTGATTTGCGTATGTTGAACCATCCTTGCATTCCTGGGATGAATCCCACTTGGTCATGGTGTATAATCTTCTT
>RJWT010041420.1:0-12328 GCA_004365215.1 Cuniculus paca
ACACTTTCACACACACTAGGGAAGAATGCCCATAACTATGACTCTCAGAAAATATACTTAATAGATTCAAATTACTTGAGTAAATATTCTACTTGAATTTTGCAAAGGCAATTAGTCTAATTCTTCTGGGTTTATAAGAGTAAAACTTCAAAGAATGTGTATGCTGCTATTTTTATACATGGATGTTTATGTGTTATATATAGCTATATGTTTGCGTGTATAATTTTTACATTCAAGTGAGAAAAAATATACGAATGTCTCCAAAAGTCAAATTTTCTCTTATTTGAGTATGTGCTATTTCTACTGATTTTTTAAGGCATGTGTTAAATGGTGATAATCAACTCAAACATGATTCTAACAAAAATTTCTTTGATATTTGTCAAAAATTGCTTTAAATTCTGAAAAAAATATGCTAGACACAGTTCTCATATATAGGGGCTTGCAGTTTTGTGGAAGGAAGTAGACATGTGTATCAAAATATATGTTTCAGTAAAATATTAACATGAAGAAATATCTTTATTTGTAGTTCTTATCACCTATTCTTGAATTATTTTTGATACTTCATTTTGATTGATGTGTCATAGTCATCCTCAGTAATGGAGAAATTTTGGTAAAGCAGACCCTTGAAGATTTTCAGAAGAACAGCTAATGTACTAGCACACTACCTTTGTATTTAGCAAGACTGAACCATAGTATTAGTTAATCAAAATGAATAAAGAATAGCATTCATTAGTGTGTTCTAATACTGCTGATAAGAAATGCTTGGTATAGAAAAATCATTATACATGCACATACATTTATATATAACGTTTAATTTTTTAACTTGAACATTAAAACACTATTTGATCTCTTGAAAAATCCAACCATATGATGACTGAGTGCCTACTAACCTGCTGCATACCTGGTAAACAGAGAAGTGGGGCAGGCAGCTCTGTTGAGAGCAAAGAAGAAGCATTTTCATCAGTGTAAGTCTTTTATCTCATTGCACTTTGAACTAATGAGATAACTTTGAACTAATGAGGAGTTGAACTTCATGGAGAAACAGACTGATAATTCATCCAGGAGTCTTCTTTAGTTCTGATAGAAACAATTGAAAAGGAATATAGAAGTTTAAGTTTTCTGGGAATAGTGATTACGAGAAAGGAAACTTTAAAAGAAGAAAGAGGGGTTGGAGAAGGAAAAACAAGAAGGAAGGAAGAAGCAGGAGTACAAAGTGGGGTATGATGGAAAACAATAGTATAGAGAATGTGAAAAAAACCTTGAGGGAGTAGGAGTTCTCTTGGGTGTTGGGTCAAGCTACAGTGATGGGAACAGACAGAACTGAGATAACTCGGTGCTTGGAAAATATAGTGTTGTTTGAGACTGAAAAGTATACTGCTAGTCATCCTGTTCAACCTAGAAGATTCTCAGTCCAGGTACCCATCTCAAAGACTACATAAAACCATTTCTTTCCCCCCTGTTGTATTAAAATGGTAAGGGGAATTTAGACTTTGAATTTTGTCCATGTGGGTCAAGCATTGATTATTCTAATAAACACTAGATACTACTATTGTATGACCTAGTGATTCTTAGGGTATAATGCTGTATAGAGTATAATACTTCATCTTAGACTGAAAAACAAAGCCACCTCTATCTTGAGTCACATGATGGACCATTGCTTTAGTGAATTTAAGATTGTGGGTTAACATACCTAACACAGAACCCACCAAAGCACAAATGTACTAGTATGTCCGTTTTTCAAAGCAGTGTATTAGGATAGAAAAAAAACTGCTATCGTGGACTTTGGAAAATAAGAGTCAAATTGTAACATAGTGTCCCCTCCTTTCTTTTCTGCTTCAGGAAAGCATACCCTCAGGGTTCTTCATTCTCCTTTCAGGTTGATTTGCCTGAGAAGTATTTTAATGTCAACATTTCCTACCAGTATATTTTGACTATGCTTGGTCACCATGAAATCTCCAATTCCAGGTAAAATCAGATAAAAGAAATGAAGTTGTATCTGAGTATCTTTGAAAACCAGGACACACTATGCCAACAACTGTGGCCACACTGTAAGACCACAATCCCATGTGCTCAGAGCAGCCCTTAACTACATATATTGTGAGTGGGATCTATTTGTCGTTAGTTTCTTTCCTTCAGATTTTTCCCTGAGAAAATGATTTCAATTAATATTCATTTATAAAATTTAGAATTCTAAGATGTTAAAGGTTGGTTAATTTAAATTTTCTTTAGGTTAGTTCTTTTGGACATTTCTGTACTTTTTCTGTTGTTTTTTTCCTAACATAGCAAAGACACTTTACAAACTTCAAACATGCTTTGTTTTCTTCATCTATTAGAAAGAAGAAAATCAAATTGAAACCAGAAGACAAATTTTACATTCATGATTCTGATAGAGTGAATAATATTGCTTTAATCTCCAAGCAACAACACAAACAAAAAATTTCACCTTGGACAAGATTTTGCCTAGCTAACATGTCTCTTTTCAACTTCATGGAAAAGTACTTAGAACTGTGATTTGTACCCACAGCCCTCACTTCCTTCCCTCTATTTTCTGCTTAGATCACTTTATTGAAACAAACATCTTTTAAAAGTTTTTACACCTTCATATACAGATTCTGTGGTCAGTTTTTAATTTTATTTTTCTTTAGCCTCTCTGTGACATTTTATATACTATGTTCCATTTTTCCTGTCCAAATGTCTCTTGCTCTCTTCTCTTTTGTTTGATCACTAATAAAAATATTTATCTTATGTTCATAATTGACAAAATAGTACTAGTCATAAATGTTCATAATTTATAAAATAGAACAAGTCATAAATATACACACACTAAACAAAATTTAAAATGACACTTAAAAGTTCACATGCATGTAACATATGTTACATTGCATTTATTCTTGAACCATGACAGAATAGCTTGGATCTAGAGCTTTGCTAGTTATTTTAACTGAGGGACAGCAGAGCAAAGCGTTCACACTTCACTGACCATAGAAAGTAAGATGCTTCATGTGAATACACATGGCAGGAATCTAAAATTCTCCAGAGTAAATTCATCAGCAGTAATATGGTCTCTCACATATATAAACAAACACACAAAACTCCCAAATGTCTACTCTGAGCAATTGTTACATTTTTTTCTCTGCAATTTAATAATGAAAGATATTTGTCAAGAATTTCCCTGCCTTTTAAAACAACCAAATTATCTTTAATTCTAGAAGATAATTCTAAAATGGAAAAATACTTGCTAATAAATATAGAAGGAATTACATGTTTGGATAAAACATTCAAGGAAGGTATATAAATGAATACTAAAACAAAAAAAGGTCAAAATTTTCAGGAAAAATTTGCTTAATGCCAAAGTAAGACCTCACACACTTCAATAAATTCAAAGTGAAGCAACGCGTCAATTTTTTAAAAAAAAATTTTAGTTAGTGGGATTAATCTTAACAGAACTAAGAACCTATCATATATTTTCGATGTGTTGCAAAATGAAGAGAGATCATCACCCATAAAATATCCATGCAAAAAAATTACTTGTTTTGAATCTAAATAAAGTTGGAGATTTAACTTTTAGTTCACAGGAATAAAAGTTTAAAGAAACAAGCAGTAGAATCAGAAGAAAACAGATAAGTCTACAGTTTGGGATATTTTATAGGAAAACTGGAAATGTCTTTCAAAGATTTAATGATACTGAAAATTAATAAAGGAATTTGTCTACATACAAGAGATGGAAGGCATGACTGAATACATTATGAGGACTTTGGATTTTCATTAGAATTAAACAAGTATGAAGGGCATCGTTTTTGAGAAAATTGATAATGGAGTTAAAATTAATAATATGGGAATCTTGTTCATTTTCTTTTACAATGATAATGTGATTAGGCAAGTAAATAGTTTGACTTTTAAAAGAGGCACATTGAAATATTTGTGAAGTTTTATAACAGTAACTAGTAACTTTAAAATTGTTCAGAACTTTTGAAAAGGATATGACAAAATAACTTTTGAATGTAGAGCTGGCTGTATAGATCATCACTGGACTTTTTCATTACGTTTATGTTCGTTTATACTTTTTCTCAATAAAAAATTAAGAACAAGCTGCAGTGACATTTTGTTTCATTCATAGGATTCATAGCCTTGAAAACTGGGTGTTTCCCAATTTTGGAAAGAGTGTAGCCTCTGAATAATTCTGTGAATCAGTGGATGGATTATAATTTATCAAGCCTAGCAAAAACTATAGTGACAATATTGATTTCTGCCTATCACATCAAATGATTCAAAATAACTAACATATTCATAAATAAAAACAATGCATGAATGCATATTGACAGTAAAAATTTTTTTAGATATTTTCTTCATTTCAAAAAGCATACATATTTAGAGCACCATCCTGTATATGTGCAAGGCAGGGGTGGGGAAAATTACTACTTTAATCTTTTCTTATTTTACCTACTTTCTTCTTTTGTTAGTACATGTTTGCAGTGCATAATGTTTATATTCCTTGTGTGGAGTTCATACACGTACATAACACTTATTAATTCCAGTTTTCATCCTCTTTCCATTCTCTCCCTCCTCCCTTCTTATATCTCTTGATCTCCTACCCATGTGAGAAGATCTGTCTCCCTACTTCCTATCACCTTTTATTTTGCTCTTTATCTTTACTCTGGATTTCACATATGAGATGAACAATGCAAATATTTATGTTTTTGTGTCTGATTTATTTCACCTAATGTTATGTTCTCAAAAATATATCCATTTTCCTACGAATGACTCAAGTTTATCTTTCTTTATGGGAAATTTTACTCCATTATGTGTACTCACTATGTTTTGTTTATTCATCTGTTGGTGCATATATAGGCTGATATTTGTTAGGTTGCCCAGGGTTAAGACAAATCTAATATTATCCTGTTTTAGACTCCCAAAGTGCTGGGATTATAGGCATTCAACACTACAGTCATCTTAATTAATTAAGAAGACATGAAAGAATACTTTTGTCACTGAATTGTTATTTATAGATTTGCAAAACTTTACTATAAATATTATCGATTTCATGACATTTCACATCCTTAAAAGATACCACGTTAGACCATGTCAAAGATGGAGTTATTATGAATTGCATTGCTATAAACATAGGTATGCATGCATCACTGTAATATGGTGTCTTTAACTCTTTGAGGAAGATACCTAGAAGAGAAATAGCTGAGACAAAGTGAATTTCTAGATTCAGTGTTTTGAACAATTTCCACACTGATTTCCATAGTAATTATACTAGTTTGCATTCCCACTAACAATGTAGAAGGGTTCCTTTTCCCCTATAGGCTTGCTGACATTTGTTATTAATTGATTTCTTGATAGTTGCCATTCTTTCTGGGGTAAAATGGAATCTCTGAGAAAAGGTCAAGACTTAGTCCCTCAGGAGACTATCAGACTATATACTCTCTGTTCTTCTCCCCCATGGTCCCTTATTCTTTCAAATGAAAGAACTTCTCTGTCTGGTTTTCAAATCGTGAGAAACTGGAAGTACCGACCCATATCCTAAAAGATGTGTGTATTCAAGGAGAGACATGTATCATTTGGTGAACTACAGAAACAGTTCTGCCTCTGTTTCTTGTCTTCCAGGCCACCAGATATTCTTATTTATTGACTACCGACCCTATCACAATTTCATCAAACCCAACTCGGCCCCTGTTTCATTCCTCTTGCTTTCTGCTTTACTAGGTTTATCAGCTGCTGCAGTCCTACATGCAGGTATCCAGATAAAAGCTTACTGTTCAGACCCAACTTTTGCACAGTTGTGAGCATGTGAGTGTATGACTGTCATGTGGGCTAGAAAACTGAGAGGAGATGTCCTATCCCAGATAGACTTATAGCTCAGGCAGAATAAAAAAGGGAAAGAAGGAAGTATCCCCATTCTGTCAGAGTTTCCATATTTGCCATAGGCTTTGGATATCAGTGTCCTTTTTCTTTTGACTTGCAGTGTAGACTTATAGTGAGGTCTTTACAGTGAGCTTTCAGGCCTTTGACCTTAGATTGGTGCTATATTCTTAAACCCTTTGCCTCCCTAGCTTCCATCTTCTCATCATGTGCTCTCCTACTGCTGATCCTATAAGCCTACCTAATGAAAGCCCTTGCATAATTATATATCTATGTCCTATCAATCCATACCCTGGAAGCATATTTTTGTTTTGGGCTATACTGGGGATTATGTTCAGGACATTCAGAGCACTTTTAATATTTTATATATTTTTTTTAAATTTTGAGACAAGATTTCACTTTGTTACTAAATTGGCCAAGTAAGAGTCAAATTTTGGATCCTCCCATTTTTAACCTCCCAAAGTGGCATTAGAGGCATGTGCCAGGATTCCTGGCTGGCGAATGTGTTTACACTTCAGTCTCATTGTTACCTCATGCTTCTATCTAATAAGAAGTGATGATCCTTTGACAAATGAAGACTTTTCACCCTCAAAAAGTATAAATATTTATTTCTCACCACAGTTTTAGGTTTTTAGGGTCAATGACTACCTCAGTCCTTCTCTAATAAAGATAAAAAATTAAACACGAATTTTCCAAATTGTTTTACTAAGTCTTTAAGATTTTCTTTTAAATGCTGCATTATATATAAATCATTTTAAAACATTATATCTGTTAGAACATTAAGCCTTTTTTACCTTCAACCCATACTGAAGGGTGGTAGATCAATAAAGTTGTTGGAACCACTGGACACAGGGACTTTTAAAGAATGTCTATTGATCTATTTTTTTTTTCCTGTTTACTTGCCTTTCTTTACCATATATCTTTGTTGCTGTCTGTACCTTTAACTTTCTCACACCCTGGTCCACGTTTCCAATGGAAAATGGAAGCTGATGAAAACAATTTGATGAAAGAAACAGAAAAATTATTTTCTGTATGTAACTATTAACTATCTAAATAAATTGACAGATTTTGTAAGGAATGTTAGGTTCACATTCAGGAATTCAGTAACAAATTATGTGGCATTTTAGATATCTTGAATTTGCTATTTACTATTATTTTTGTAAAATAATTCATTGAGTAAATGCATTGTTAATTATCAGTTTTCATTTTTTGATCATCAGTCAGGGTACATTTGAAGATGGTAGTAGCTTCATAAAAGAAAACAGGAGGCATTTCATAAGCATTTCCACAGTCCACATTTTTGCTTCTTTACAAAAGAATTATTGAGTCTTTAAGAAAAATATTATATATATAAATAAGTTTTGTTCAAACAGGCAGACTAGTTTTGTATAATTATTCCATTTGCAAAAGATCACATTGAAGTTATTCAAATTATGAAGAGGAAATAAGAAAGTACATTTTAAAAATTAGGAAGCACCACAAAATAAGAAACAAAAAATTTTGGAGAAATTCCAAGAAGAAAGCAGATGGTAGTCAATCCAATTAAATTAATTAGTTTGATAATAAATACTATTTATAATCATAATACTATAAATATTAATTAATAAGTTTAAATTTTAGAGTTAACAAAAATTTCTGATAAACAATATAGATGCAGAACAAAATGTAAATGCATCTTAAATTGCAAATGTTACAAAAAGGCAATAATGCTCTCAGAAAGAATATTAATTGTTGTAATATCTTTCTCTTTTATACATCAGAATCAGTATAATCTTTATCATCTATAAGCTATATAAATTACCGTAATTTTTTTGTTTGTTTTGCATTTTCATTCTTAAAAGAAAGCTGGCTTTGCCCATTGCTTATTGAAAAAAATTGATCTAAATCCAATTGTCCAATAAAATCTTTGAAGTTAGCTATGTCTTTATCATCTTATTTCACAAAATAAAGTATACTGTGCTTGTAGTAATTAACTTTGTCATGTTTATAAGCTAATAAAATTATGTGACCCATTGTATCTTCATTTTTAATCATGCGACCTCTTGAATGGGCATCCCCTGAACCTGGTGATTTTTTTTTTCTCTTTCTAAAGAAAGTGAGTAGAGAAATTATTTTAGATTTTCTTTTGCAATAAAAAATTCATTTAAAAACATGAATGCAAAGGAATTGTATAGAACTGTAAAAAAAAAGTGTGAAAAAATCACAAAGTGAATATCAAAGACATCAATAACACACTGATAGATTTAAAAAACTGAATTTCATATTTGCACTTATAAAAATTGTCACTTCAATATGCAAAGGAAGTGTTTAATTTGGAAAAAATATGTCATTTACCATTTATCTTCTTGATCTTTATACGGTTGAAAAACAGCAAATTATTAAGCAGAATGACTGTCAATTTCAGTTCAATTGATATTTACTTACATGTAAATTTAAATTGTGTTTTTGGCAGTAATATAAAAAAAATGTCACTGCGTCCTTATTTCAAGAAGCACATAATGTCAGATTTGGGACAACTTGTTTCTGTGTCAGATATATTAATTATAATCACTTAACTGCAGAAGTATAAGTCAGCTAGAAAGAAAATATGGATTGCAAAATATTTGTGGAAGAGGTAGGACAATTAACTGGTACCAATCCCATTTTCCCAAACTTCAGATGCTAGTTATTAATGAAGATGTGAAACATCTATAATAACTGTGTTTCTTGAGGTAAGCATTCTTGAAATAAGTGAAAAGATAGATATTTCAGTTCAGATAGAAACTAAAACCACAAATGGTAAATTGAGAGCTCAGAAGCAAAATATCTATTTAAAAATATTCCTAAGTAAGAGTCATATCAGAACAAGATTCACAGTCAAATGAGTATGAAATTGAAGCAAAATAAATTCAAATCAACCAAAAAGGAGATCAGGGAGAAAATGCATGAACAAACCGCAAATACATGAATGAAGCTTCTGTGGGCTAACAAAACCATTTAAAATCTATTTTATCTGTATCCTTGAAATCATATATAAAGAGGAGAAAAAGACTGAGACAAAGAAAATGAAACAAATTTTCAGCCAAATTTGGCTACACCTTCCTAAGTTCAGTTAAAGTCACAATCTATGGACTAAAGAAAGTTGATCAAACAATAACATGACCATACATATCACAATCAGATGCTTGGGCAAACCAAAGAAACTTTGAAAATACCCCCCAGAAACCAATGCGTTCTCTACAGTGTATCAGTGATTTGAACTCTGCAATTTTTCAGCTGAAGCTGTAGAGACCAGAAGAGTGGAATGATGTTTTCAAACTCTGGTAGGTAAGACTGCAAACCCAGAAGTACATATTCTTGGGGAGAGGAGGAACTGTGGTTCAAAAAAGAGAACAAGGACATTCTTTAATGAAGGAAGGACAACTTTAAAATTTGTGTTAATAGATTTGTTTAAATGAAATGCAAACAGTGAAAATGCTACTAGAGAGCAAAGCACACCATTTCCTTAAGTATAAGTGAGCTACATCTTCAAATAAAAATAAGGCATGTACCTTAAATATCATTAAAAAAGATGCTAAAGGTAGCAACATTAAAAACTACATTTGAATGTAAAAATATTTTCAAAGTAAAAAGAACATTCCCCAGCAACATTATAATGACCAAGCATCAAGTAATCAAAAGTTATAACAGTCTTAAAAAATCTGTGCCCCTAATAATGTTAACTTTTAAAAAAGTATACACAACAACTTGATTTAACCATGGAAGAAATTTACAATTAACAAAGCACCTATTTCCTAACAAATGATAAGACAGAAAATTAAAAAAAATATAGTAGGTTTGGATAACGGTATAAATAAAATGGACCTTACTGAATATTTTAGACATTTACTGAACGTTCTATGTGAAACAAAAGATAGGAATTTGAGCGCAGAAAGAAAATTTGTAACTACATAACACTTCAAAAAGTAAAGCAAGTCTCAGCAAATTTAAAATGATTCAAAGAATACAAACTATGTTCTCTGATAATAGATTTAAATTAAAAATCATTAACATCTCTGGAAAAAATATACACACATGAAATTAAAGTTATTTGAAAGTTAAACATGAGTTTGAAATGGAAGTTTTGTGGAAAGTAAAAACTAACTTTGACTTGAATAAAAGTGAAAATACTCATACAAAGATTTATAGGGTATAGATCAGCAGTGAAAAAGCAATAACCAAGGTCAAGTCAAGTGTTAGAAAGTATTCAGGGAAATGGCTAAATATTAAATATTTAGTTTTGGTTGGGCCATGTTTTTAGTTCCAACCTCTCAATTCTGTCATGAGATTTTTAAAGAAGATTCATAGACAAAAGGGTATAATTAATATACAACAAATTTTTCTTAATAAAAAGGAAATAGGTGAGTTTTGGGTATGGCTTGGTGACCACCGATCCATGAGTCCATCCCAAAGACCTTGTCTGGCCAGGAGAATGCACAAGATAGGACAAAATGAGGGTTAGAATGGAAAATGGAATCAAAAGTTGTTGCTTTGAAAATGGTTTTCATAAATAAGATTACACTGTACTAGAAAATCATGAAACAAAAACATAATATGCAAAATATCATTGTCTAGAATGTAAGAAATTATATTATCACATACACCCTACAGATATTAAAAGAAATGATGAATGAGTGCCTGCCTGGCAAGTGTGAAGTCATGAGTTCATTCCCTGGTGCTGGAAAAAGAAAGGAAGAAAGGAAGAAAAGAAGAAAGGAAGGAAGGAAAGAAGGAAGGAAGGAAGGAAAGAAGCAAGAAAGCAAGCAAGCAAGAAAGAAAATACAATGAAAAACCTTGTGATCATCAAAAGGGGTGAAAGAGAGTGCCATCAAGTAATGTCTTATAAACTGATTGAGTGATCAGTTAAATCAATACCAAAATTATCTTTGAAGTAAAAATACACAGAACACTATTAACAAGAGAAGATCATAATTCAAATGACACAAGAAATTTTGTGTTAGATTCTAGATTCAGGGAACTCCAAGGAAAAAACTGAGAGAGGAAATTATGGAGACTATTTTTGCCAGTAATTCTAAAGAGTAACATAGAAATTACCTGGATTGTATGAATAGGGAACAATAGTCATAGTTTCTAAAGACGAAACAGGGATGAAATGTAACTCTATGGCAACCATGATAGTATATACAAATTTAAATTTAATAAACTACTAAGAATATCTGGTGTGAACTTTAACTTATGTCTACCCTGGTCTGGTCTTGGTGTTGAATCACTGTGTACTATGAGCAGAGTACCTTATCACTGACTTCTTGAAGTTGACCTTAGCCAGAAGAAAACAACCACCAAGCATCAAGAGGTGGATGCTAGGGATGGCATTACATTATTTATTTTCCTCACTCCACAATACTTAACTAGGACCCCAGTTCTAGCTACATAGTCTTCTCAGTGAGTGCCTAACAAGCTGGGATGATTCTTAAATCCTCTGACCCTCAGAGATAAGGAAATAAAATCTTCCCACTTCAACTTCCCAACCATTATTGCTTTCTTAAATCCCGAAGTCTTTAGTAATTCCTTTACTAAAATTTTCTAAATGACTATGTTGAGTATATCAGTTGCTTTTTTCTTACAGGGAAATCAATTCTAACAGAAGAAGTCTTATTCTGTCTTACTTATTGTTCAGGGATAATTATTGCAAAAAGTCACTTGGTTGAGTATCTTCAAAAACTTTTATTGCTGGGAGAACCAGAAAGAAGATTGAAATGGAAAAACCAGGAAGCCGACTTGGCTGAGACAGGGGCTTCTGAGCAACCACTCAAGAAAAATCTGATAAATTCCTAAAAATTTGAAAAATAGAAGACATGCTTGAAATTGTCACTTGAGAAATCCACCATCTCCTGCTGGCCACTGCCATCAGAAGACTTGCTTCTCACGGGGAGCCAGGCAAGCAGAGAGACCCAGTAAGATCTGGCTCCACCTGCCATCTGCCACCATCAGAAGGCTTGCTTCCTGCAGACAGCCAGCACAAGCAGAGTTTCCCAGCCAGATCCTACTCTGCCTGCTGGCCACGAGCATCAGAAGGCTAGCTTCCCACAGGCAGCCAACATGAGCAGGGACATACAGCCAGGTAAGCCCCATGCACCCGCTGGCCACCACTTGAGACCCTTGCTTCCTTTAGGCAGCTATCACACACTGGGAGAATCAGACAAACACACTCTTGAGTGCACCACCATCACTGGAGTCATGGGGTAGACATGCAGGCCGAGAGAAGAAGCAGCCCTGCCACCACATACCTCTGGCCAATGGGGAAGCATCAGTATAGCTGCATTGGTTGGGAGAAGACTGCCCCACACCCTATTACCTTCCTATAAACCTAGAGTCAGAGAAACCCAAGTGCCTGTCCCATTCCCCTACACCACAGGGGGACAGCCAATATGGGAAATATCTGGGACGACACAACCAGCTTCTTGGGAGGAACCCAGGAGAATGA
>RJWT010041421.1:0-12333 GCA_004365215.1 Cuniculus paca
AAAAAACTTTAGGTGGGGATGGTGGCATATATTTGTAATTCTAGTACTTTGAGAGGCTGAGGCTAGAAGATGGCAAGTTCAAGTCCAGCCTGGGCAATGTAGTGATTTGGCAAGACTGTCTCAAAAGCAAACAAAACAAAACAAAACAAAATGACAACCAGGCATGGTGGCACTTGCCTATAATCCCAGCACTTGGGAGACTGAGGCAGGAGGATTGTTGCAAGTTCAAGACCAGCCTGGGCTACAAAGTGCACTCAAGGCCAGCTCGAACTGCATAGCAAGACCCTGTCTCAAAAAAAAAAAACCAAAAAACCAAAAAACAAAAAACAAAAAACAAAAACTCCACCAAAACCCAACAACAACAATAAAAAACAATGTTCCAGGCAAGTAGCTCAGTGTGAAGACCCTGGATTCACTCTTTAGTACTGGAGAAAAAAACACTTATATTCAGGGGTATATATTTAGGGGAGCACTGGTATCACGTCATGAAAAGCACGAGTGTGCAGAGGTGGAGATGATTTTAGAAGTATTTTAATTTGAAAAGCTCTTTATTAGCAGCTCAGTATAGAGGACTCTTGAATCTTCTGTCTGCTTAGAAAACAAGTAATTTAAGCAAATGGTGAAGAATTATAGAATCAGTCAACATGAGCTTTGTTCAGTAGATATCTGAGTGTACCCTAACCACTGTTTGACCTGTGCTACAGAGGTGAATAAGACAAGGTGCTTTGTGTTCATGAGCCTTACTAGCAAATTTTGCAATTCCTACCTGTTCTCACTTTATGTTGTGTTATAGAAATTAAAGCTTAAACGGTCAAGTATCCTGCCCAAGGCTAAGTAGTTTCTGATTAAATGGAACTAGACTGCAAGTTTCTGACATGGGAGATAAAAGCAAATTATTTATGGAAAATTTTGAGTGCTCACTAAGGTGCATATCTCTGTATCAGGTGCTGGTAAATACCAGTAGTAAGATACCTGTATCTCTTTGATATAGAACTCAAAAGGATTTTTTTTAAATCCAACATTTTTTCCACTATACTATATTATAATTAGTTTATAATCTGTTTTTCTCGGGAGGGTTCAGCCCTGTCAGATATTTTTTTTTTTGGTAAGTGTGGGTGTCTGGACACCAGTTCAGACTGGAGAATCTCACTTGAAATTCAGGGAACCCAAAGATGAGATGCAAGACTGGATTAAACATCTTTATTCTTAGGTGCTCAGCCACACGTAGTCATGTGGCAGTCCTCAGAGTCCTGGCTCCACACTTCTCACAGCAGTCCTTGGCTGCTTAGTTTCCCTGCTAGCCCACATGGCAGTCTACATTTTGGTTCAGAATACACAATAGTGGCCATGTGCCAGTAACGATCTTGGTTATGTAAGTTAGTTACACTGACTAGCATCAACGTTGGTTGTAGAAGTTCTTTATATTTTGAGGATATGAGAGGTAGTCTTGTGCTGGAGCTCTGTCGACACAGAACCCATTGTCCCCCATACCCTCTTCTTTTACAACCTGAACCAAAACACTACCCTACCATCTTGTGCTTTTTCATTTCTCTACAGTGAGGTGCTGGGAATATAACCCAGGGCCTTGCACATACAGAGCATGTACTCTACCACTGAGATACATCCCCAGCCCTTATATATTTTTCTTTTCTTTTCTTTTCTTTTTCTTTTTCTTTTTCTTTTTCTTTTTCTTTTTCTTTTTCTTTTTCTTTTTCTTTTTCTTTTCTTTCTTTTTTTTTTTTTTTTTTTTTTTTTTTTTTTTTTTTTTTTTTTTTTTTTTTTTTTTTTTTTTTTTTTTTTTTTTTTTTTTTTTGCCTTTTTGAGACAGGGTCTCACTATGCAGTTTAGGCTGGCCTTGAGCTCACTTTGTAGCCCAGGCAGGTCTCGAACTTGCAACAATCCTCCTGCCTCAGCCTCCCAAGTGCTGGGATTACAGGCGTGAGCTACCACACCCAGCTATATATTTATTCTTTAATGTGACTGCGTTTAATGTGTATCTGGCACTTGAAGTTAGTTTTATTTTTTTTATTTATTTATTTATTTATTTATTTATTTATTTATTTATTTATTTTCGCGGCACTGGGGATAGAACTCGCGACCTCATGCTTGCCAGGCAAGCACTTAGGCCACTGAGCTAAATCCCTGACCCTTGTCTTTTTGAGACAGGGTCTCATTTATGCCGTTCAGGCTGGCCTTGAGCTCACTTTGTATCCCAGGCTGGTCTGGAACTCCCAATGATCCTCCTGTCTCAGCCTCCCCAGTGCTGGGATTACAGGCATGTGCCACCAAGCCTGGGCTTTGAAGTTAGTTTTATGGAAGGTCTAAGGGTTATGGGTTTTGATATTTACTTACTTTAGAATTTGTGTATGGCCTGACCTTTTGTTCCATGAGTAAAGAGAACCCTCACCACAGGATTGGAAGATTCTGTTATCAAGATCTAGAGATTAGATTATCATTTAAAATCAGCCAGATGATGGGTTAAATAGACTTTTGCACACTGACCTATTTCCTTCTAGTTATTCACCTAATATAAATTTCTTTTGTTTGGTTTTTTAAAGACAGATCTTGCTTTGTAGTATAGGCTGACCTTGGACTCACTATGTATTCCAGGCGGGCCTTTTAATTTGGGGAGATCTTGCCTCAGCCTCCTAAATGCTGGGATTACAGGTGATCACCACCATGCCTGACTGTAATATAAAATCTTTTAAAAATTTTTCTTTAAAGATAGACTTGGCTATCTGTATTCTTAATATTCAAATAATCACATGTGAGACAGAATATATATTTTATTTAAAATTTCCTTTATTATTGTGTTTAATTTTTTTTCTCTTGGTACTTGCTAAAATTATCAAACATTTGATAATCTACGAAAAAGTGAAAAAAGTTAAACCACTGCTGAATAATGTAGGATGTTTTATTTACTTGGTGGCTTAGAAAATTAAGGCCTTTCCCTCAAAAAATTTCTGGTTAAAAGTGCTCATACACTGGAGAAGGTAATTACTCTTTCAGAAGTAAGTTACCTTAACCTCAGGCCTCCTTACTATTTTTCTTCCAGAGGACCGTCTACCACTGTTCTGGGGCCAATTAATTTTTGGCTCAGCTGTTTTAGTTTCTCTGCCAAAGTTGGGCTTAACTATGTTTATAATTTATGAAAATCAAATTCTAGTTTTTTCTTTAAAGAGAGCTAGAACATTAAATTTTCTGCCAATGATCTAGCTTAAAAATAATAGTTATTGTATATTAGCTATGATTATTTTAGTTCTGCAGGAATAACCACATTTTAAAACACTATATATTGATGTAGTGGAGGTAGCATGACAGATGGAGGTAGCATGACTGTCTCAAGTTACTTCATAATTTGTATGTGTGTATGTATGTATATATGTATTTTTTTGTTTTTTCCAAATCCATTTTATTTCAAGGATGAAAAGAAGAAAAAAAAAACTACAACAAAATTTCAAAACACATCAATCGGGGGCAACAGTAGTACTGTGTGTATGTATTTTTGAGACAGGGTCTCACTATGTGTAGTGCAGGCTGGCCTTCAACTCATGGTAATCCTCCTGCCTCAGCCTCCTGAGTGCTGGGATTGCAAGCATGTGCTACCATGCCTGGTGTTACTGCATAATTTGAAAAATATTTGAAAGTAAATGGAAAAATAGGCTAGTAAGCATGTAATCACTGAGTCTGTGTATGTCATAATTAGAGGTGACTTCAAACAGATTGGCATAAATTTTGAAACTGATAGTTTTCACAGTATAATTGAATAAATGTTAAATCATAAAAATATCTTTTACTATGGTCAAGTCAGATACTCAGCTGGAGGAAAAGGAAGTTGGTAAGCATGGAGCTGTTGTTTGATGTTAATTGGTTGGAGATATGGAAAGGCAGGTTATGTTTAACCTCCATATCCCAGCATGAGATCTTCCAGACATATTGTTGGCGGTTATCTGTTACTAAGTGTGTGAGTGTTCATTGCTGTGACAAAATACCTGAGAAAAACAACTTAAAGGAAGAAAGATTAGTTTTGGTTTATGGTTTTAGAAACTTCAGTCCATGGTCGGTTGTGCCATTGTAGGTTGTTTTGTTTTGTTTTGTTTTGTTTTTGTCTGTTTGAGATAGGGTCTCATTATGTAGTTCAGGCTGGCCATGTGTTCACTTTGTAGCCCAGGCTGGTCTTGAACTTGCAATGATCTTCCTGCCTCCAGCCTTCCAAGTGCTGGGATTACAGACATGCGCCACCATGCCCAGCCTGTTTTGTTTTTGAGATAGGGTCTCACTATGCAGTTCAAGTTGGCCTTGAACTCACTGTGTAGCTCAGTCTGGCCTTGAACTCATGGTGATCTTTCCTGCCTCAGCCTCCCAAATGCTGGGATTACAGGCATGTCCCACCATGCCCGGCTTGGCTTGATTGCTTTTATGTCTATGATGAGACAGAAACATGGTGAGGGGTTAGGTAGAGAAAAAAACCACTCACCTCATGGGACCCAGGAATGGGGTGGGAGAGGAGGGGGAAAGGAGGGAGGAGAGAGAGATTGCTCCAGAGAGAATAGGGCTGGGGACAAGATACCAGGACATGCTGCCATGACTGACTCCTTTTGGGTAAATCCCATGTCCTAAATTTCCATTACCTTCCAATAATTGCATCAAAAGAACAATCTCATCTATGGATGAGTCCATTGAAGGTAGAGCCCTTGTGATCCAGTCACCTACCAGTAGCCTTACTGCTGAACACATGACGGTTCTTTTTTTTTTTTTCATGAGGGGGTCACATTTTCATTGCAAGTCATAATACCAAAGGACGAAATGACTCCAAATTTTGTGGCATAAAACTTTTATGGTCTAGGGGTTGACTGAGCTCAGCTAAGAGATTCTCACTGAAGCTGTCTCACTTGTTTATAGTCAGATGGTATCTGATCCTGGAGTTACCTCAAAGGTTTCCTTTTAGACTTAGATGTCTGGCACTGGAGCCTGGAAGTTCAAATAGGTAGGAGCTGGAGTATCTTTGATCTTTAATGTCTCCGTGTAATCTTCCCAGCATAGGCTTTTCTTTGTGACCAGACTTCTTATACTGAGGCTTACGGCTCCAAAAGCACTTGTTCTGAGTAAGAGAGCCAGAAGGAGGCTTTGCCTTTTATGAACTAGTTCTAGTATATAATTGTTATTTCCTTTGTGTTTTATTCATTTGAAGTGAGTCACTAAGGCCGGCCGATATTCAGAGAAGTATTATCCCATCTCTTGCTGGGATGAATATCAAAGGATTGTCTCAGTTTGCTCTCTGCTCACAAATTATTTACATTCCTCCTATTTGCAAAATACATTTACCCCTTCTCTTTTTTTTTTTTTTTTTTGGCACCGGGGATTGAACTCACAACCTTGCGCTTGCCAGGCAGGCGCTTAGACTGCCGAGCTAGATCCTCAGCCCTGTTTTTGAGACAGGGTTTCACTATGCCGTTCAGGCTGGCCTTGAGCTCACTTTGTAGCCCAGGCTGGTCTCGAACTCACAACGATCTGCCTGTCTCAGCCTCCCAAGTGCTGGGATTACAGGCGTGAGCCACCACGCCCAGCATTTACCCCTTCACAAGGCCCCCATAGCTTCATGCAACATCAGGTTTAGGTTTGAGGCTCAGGACCTTGCAATCTAAGATACAGGTGTAGGTAAGGCTACTTAGATAGGGTTGTTGAATACAGCTTCTTCAGTACCACTGCTTTCACTCTGAAGACCTTTGAAATAAAGAGACAAGTTGTTTGCCTTTGACCGTCTACCACTATGTAACAGTGGACAGAGAGAAGATGAGCGCTATAGACAGTTTCCCTAAAAAGCAGAAAGAAGAAAAATTGGAAGGAACACAGTAGTTCACAGCAATTGTGAAACCCAATGTGTGTGTATTGCTTGTTGTGTAATATTACCCTACTACCTAGTGGTGATTCTCTGTATCTCTTGGTTCTGCCCTTTGAATTCTTCCACTTTTATAAAATGTATCCTGTATTGCAGCTGAATAATAGTCTCATTCTGTTTTTATATCAATCACTTTTCCATCACTAGGAGGAAATATTCAGCATCCACAATTTGAAAGAGAAGAGGTTTATTTTGGCTCACAGTTTCAGTGAATTCCTTCCATGGTTGTCAGGCTCTAAGGCAGAAGCAGCATGGTGAAGGGGCATGGTGGAGAACAGCTGCTTACCTTGTGGCAGCCAGGAAGCAGAGAAAGGAAGAGATGGGGTGGGGCAGTGGAGACAGGTAGGGAGAGTGACAGACAAAGGAGGAAAGAAAAATGAAAAGAAAGAGACGGAGAAACAACTGGGTACAAGAGTACATGCTTCCGAGACAAGCCCCCAGTGACCCATCTCTGAGCAGGTCCCACCTCCCAGCAGCACCTTCAGCAGTAAAGTCATCAGTGACTCAGTCTAATCACCTTCCGAAAGCCCCACCTCAAAACACGTAAGATTTTAGGCAATACTTCAGATCTAAATTGTAACAGCTTCCTGCCCATAGATGTTTGGGGGTCTAAAAGCCTTTTCATTTTGTGCTGTCTCTGTCCTTTTTAGTTCAAAGGATGAAGAAGTTTCTTAAAAACTGTAGATTTCCTAGGAGTCTTTTTTTTTTTTTTTTTGAGACAGAGTCTCACTATGTAATTCGTATTGACCTTGAACTCACTATATAGCCCAGGCTAGCCTCAAACTCAGTGATCCTCCTGCGTCAGCCTCCCAAGTGCTTGTTTTCTATTTTTTTCTTTATTTTTTTGTTTCTGGATTTGTGCATCAGGAAGGATTCAACCCAAATTCTCTGACCAAAAAAAGGATGACAGCTTAGTGAATAAGGAGTTCCTATAGTAGTGACTGCCTGCTATATTACTCTTCCTACCTCTAGGAAGAAGAAATGCCTGTATTTAACCATTTTCTTCATACTTCTCATGATGTCCTGATAATTCAACATTGCTGAATTTGGGGTAGAGGGAAAATTCTTTTTTTTTTTTTAACTAAAAAAAAAAACTATTGAGGTCAAGAGGATGCAAACGATATAAAAATCAAAAGCTTATCTGTCACTTCTCTCCTTGTTCAGTGAGAGTTGGATATTATTTGTACATTTTCTAAGGGTCCTGATGTACTCATGATATCTTTATCCATGGGAAAACTGAGGGGCAGATTCCTTAAGTGTCCCTTTGGGAGAACTCTCATCAAGGTGGAGTAAATGCTTATGTCTGCCTACTTTCCCTTCTGCTTCCTGTGTACTACAGAATAATCATTGCACGCAATGGTGAGCCTGCAGTTAGTGAAAAGAAGCTGTAGAAGCCACTTTGCCAGCTCCTTCATGGTTTTGTCTACAGCCAGAGGGTCTATTTGATTTTCCAAAAATCCAGGGAACTCCTTTTCCATGAGTACTCTCATATCTTCCTTTGTTAAGTAGCCTTTGTCCCCAGCAAATCTGTGAAATGTAAACATCATGGTTTCCATGGCGTGTACCATTCCGGAGGGCACTTTGGTGAGGTCTGTAGAAACCTTGGTGCCGAGGTGCTCCAGATACGGGGTGAGTGTGGTGTGTGCGCTGAGGAGCGCATCCTGTTCTGTTTTAGACTACTAGCTTAACACGATATCCTACTTGTCAGGTCATTTTTTTTTTTTCACCCTGTTCTGTTTTGTTTTTTTGTGATACTGGGGTATGAACCCAGTGCCTTTTCACTGAGCAACATCCCCGGCACATTTATTTTCTTTATTTTCTTTTCTTTCTTCTTTCTTTTCTTCTTTCTTTCTTTCTTTCTTTCTTTCTTTCTTTCTTTCTTTCTTTCTTTCGCCTTTTTGAGACAGGGTCTCACTATGCAGTTCAGGCTGGCCTTGAATTCACTTTGTAGTCCAGGCTGGTCTTGAACTTGGAAAGATCTTCCTGCCTTAGCCTCCCGAGTACATTTTTCATTTTTTATTTTAAGACACAGCCTTGGTAAGTTGCTAAGTTGCCCAGCTAGGCTCAAACTTTGTGATACTACTCCATAGAGTTGGGCCACCATGTCTGATTTCCTATTAACTTATTTTAAATAACTCAAGTAATCTTTCACTTGGTATTTGAAAAATACTTTGACTAAATTTTGATATAATTTTTATGAACACATGCTAATTGATGATGGTATAAAGACTTTGAGAAGAGTCAGAACTTTTTTGTTGTTATCATTGTTGGTGGCAGTACTGGGAATTTGAATCCAAGGAGTGCTGAGCTACATTCTCATCCTTTTTTATTTTGTTTTGAGACACGGTCTCACTAAGTTGTCCAGGCTAGCCTGGAATTTACTATCCTGCCTCAGAATCAAGTAGCTGTCTATAGGTGTGTGTCACTGATAGCCCAGAAAAGAAAGTTTTGCAATAAGTTATACCCCCAGAAAGAAATATTGTAGATAATTTTCTTAATTGTTTTTGTTTTTGTCATTTTTAGGACTATGTAGTTTAGGCTGACCTCAGAGGGATCCTCCTGCCTCAGCCTCCCAAGTGCTGGGATTATAGGCAGTTGCCACCACACTTGGTTTAGATACCTTTCTTGAATGACTAAACATGAGTGAAGACCTCTTAGTTAAATTGGAGGATGTTTAGAAATTAGCTTTCTGTGTATTTCAGTTTTATCTGCAATCTTCTTTCCTTCTAACAGAGCTTACCACCAGAAAGGTTCTTGAGTGGTTTGAAAGGTGTAGAGATGGGAAGAATAACAAGGTAACTTTTCATGCTTTTAAAGGTGCTAGTATTACTTAAATAATTTCATGCATTATGCATTTTAAGAATTAGGGTAGCATGGATTTATGAATGACATGGACTGCAAATTATTTCCCATCTAAAGTGCTCTGTTCATTTTTGGACAAAATAATTACTAGCGGAATATTTTTCTGATGTGTTACAAACCTGAGGGTGGGTTAGAAGGATCTCAATGAATGCTTAGTGTAAAGATTTTTGGTACAACTTGATTTTATCCGTCCTTCCTGAGAGTGTCTGGGGATTAGTTTGATCCTGCGTGAAGAAAAAAAGCTGCCTTCTGAAAGTAGGAATTCCATGGAGACCAGTGGTATTAAAGATATTTTTAATTTGGGCCTTAAAAAGCCGGAAGGTCCTAGCATTGATTTGCCCTTTCCCTTCTGTATAATGAATTTAAAGTATGTTGTTGATTAAATGTTTAGTTCATGTATAGATTTCTGGTTTGGGCTTCTTTAAATTGTGTACACATGTTTTAATTAAGTTTGCTTAAAAGTATTTAATCATTCTGACCTTCAACTGATGTATACAACTATTATTTTGAAAACAAAATGTATTTAATATTTTTGTAATTGTACAGATACGGAGTGGCAAAAATCTTTTGGAGTAGAAAAAACATTTGTTGAATGTGAATTTTTAGTCTAATACAAAAATATATCTATTTTATTGATGGTTCACACAAAAGATTCAAAGCTTTTTTTTTTTTTTTTTGCCTTTTTTGAGACAGGGTCTCACTATGCAGTTCAGGCTGACCTTAAGCTCAACTTTGTAGTCCAGGCTGGTCTCAAACTTGCAATAATCCTCCTGCCTCAGCCTCCCAAGTGCTGGGATCACAGGTGTGTGCCACCAGGCCCGGCTTTTTTTTTTTTTTTTTTTTGTCAAAGCATTTTTGAAATTATGAAGTTTGTGTTTGGCAGTGTCTTATATATATACTATACATCCAGGAAAAAAGCAGCTAGACATACTTTAATCAACATTAGACTTTTCCTCAGACTAGTATTGAAGTTTGAATTTTGTTTTGGAGAAGGATCTTGCTTAGAACTCACTCACTCACTTAGGATTACCTGGAACTCACTGTGTAGCCCTGGCTGGCCTCAAACTCTTGGCAATCCTCTTGCCTCAGCCCTCCTGAGTGCTGCAATTACAGGCATGCACCAACACACCTGGCAGGAACGTTTCGCAGCTGCCTCTAAACTAGCTTCAAATGGTGAAGAACAATAATAATAATTTGAAGGGAGGTAAACTCTCTCATCCCTTTTGAGCTACATCCCCAGTCCTCCTGCCCTTTCTTAGTCCTTAAATGTGCTTATTAATTTGCTGGAACTGCTGGATGTGGTGGCACATGCCTATAATCTCAGTGCTTGGGAGGCGGAGGCAGGAGGATTGCTGCAAGTTTGAGGCCAGCCAAGTATATATAGTGAGTTCAAGACTAGCCTGAACTACCTAGGGAGATCCTGTCTCAAAAGAGCCCCAACAAAAGCAAAAACAAAAGTGTGTTGGAACTTTAGTAACTTGACAGCGTTAAATGCTTTTTCTCTGAGTGGCTGAACGCAGAAAGGAGAGGGCAGAGTTGCTATTAGCTGTTCCAGTTCCATTGCGACTTTGACCGGGCCTTTGCTGCTTCATAATCTCGTCATTCCTGATGTTGAAGCAGTGTGTTACAGTAGGAAGGAAAGGAATAGAATTTGTATGTAGAATTTGTATATAGACCTAGGTGTGAATCATTACTTAGGAGCTGTTTGATCTTGGGAACTCGCAACAATCTCAAGTTCTTCCATTGACAGTAAGTGCTTCACAGAATCATGGAACTTCATGCACAGAATACTGTTGGCAGGCAGTGAACACTTGTTTCTTACCGATTTCTCTCAAGCCCTCAAGCCTTCCTGCTTTTCCTCTTTTTCCATAACTGAAGCAATTGGAGTCATTTAGTATGGCTTCCTACATCTTCCCTTTTTTCTATTTATTTTGTCTTTTTTGTTTCAAAACTGTGTTTCTTTTATCTCAGGTTGTGAGGAGTAGATAATTGACTCAGAAAGTGAGACTAATTTTTCTTTACTGTTCTGTTTTCTCCCTTACTTTCTGCTTCCAGAAGCATTAATTACCCTTCTCAACCACACATACCTGTAATCCCGGCACTCTGGGAGACAGAGGAAAGAGGATCACAAGTCTGAGCCCTGCCTGTGCAACTTAGCAATTTAGACCCTGTCTGAAAATTGAAAGACAGCCAGAAAAGCAGGCAGGCAGGCTGAGAGGTAGCTCATTCCCCTGGATTCAAGCCCTGGTACCAGTGCCGTCTCCCCTACCAAAAAAAAAAAAAAAAAAATCCCTCCTCTGTAGTATGTTTGCTCTTTCTTCCGCAAGTCTTCTGTCTTTAATAGGGGAGGACCTTTTAAAATATTTGACTTTGCCAGCATTCTGGCTAATTGCCTATTTCTTTGTCAAACTTCTCACTGGAATAGTTGAGAGGCTTGGTCTCTCTCCACCTGCTCTCATATTAAACCCGACCTGTTTTCTGACAATACTGTCATGCTCCCCTGAAACTGGAAGCGGTGTAGAATGTTGCATGCATTCAATGAATATCAGTTGAAAAGTGAATGAAGTGAGAAGCTTGAAAGTGCCTTACAGTACATCACTGAAAACCTTCCTACATTTTCTATCAGTGGATTTAAAGATTTTTTTTTTTACTATAGCATATTTTTTTTAAAGGCAGGAAAGGAAACAGGATCAGCAGAGGGAGTTTGGGCCAAGTAAAAAGTAAGAAAAGAAGTACATCCTGCAGTGTGAGGGTGGACCACCATTCAAGAGAACACGGTGGCCTCTTTCAGTGGATTTTAAGAAACCTTGTGAGAAACTGTCATACTTCAACCTAAATGAATGCTTGAGTAAAACATGCATTTTGTTGTGTTTTTGAGAAACCCAAGATTTGTATCAGATTCTCTGAAGAAATTTTAAATACTATGTTTTAGAGAAAGTTTAACTCTCGAGGCATATTTATTAGCAAAAGCATTTTCTCTATATTCAGATCTGTGTTCTTGAGCCTTATGTGGTTCAGCAGCTGACTTCTTTGAGGCTTCTGTTTCATTAGCTAGACCCTCCTAGGATGGTACCTTGTGCTTTGGATTAATGAGAAAAACCTGGGTTGGGGATTTAGCTCAGTGGCCTAAGCACCTGCCTGGTAAGCGCCAGGTTGTGAGTTCGATCCCCAGTGCTGCAAAAAAAAACTGTAGCCTAGAAACACAGCCGGCCAGGAACTCTAGGGCAAGTGATCCTCCTGCCTCAGCTTCCCTGGTATAGGTGCTTACCACTCTGGCATTCTTTTTATTGGAGACACCATCTCATTTTATGGTTTAGGCTGTCCTTGAACTGACTGTCTAGCCTAGGCTGGCCTTGAACTCCTGGCGAACCTCCTGCCTCAGCCTCCCAAGTTTTGCTATTACAGGTATGTGCTACCACACCTGGCTGTAAGATGTTTAATCTGTATTGACAGTAACTTTTTTTTTTTTTTTTTGCGGCACCAGGGATTGAATTTACGACCTTGCGCTTGCCGGGCAGGCGCTTAGATAGTTGAGCTAGATCCCCAGCCCTGGTGTTTTTAAGACAGGGTCT